>PVLD010002391.1:70800-167728 GCA_004027595.1 Dinomys branickii | reverse complement strand
ACTTTCCCACGTCTCGCCCCGGCAGCCTGGTCCGCCCTACCACATCTCCCCCGGCATCTCAGAGAAATACGCCCAGTTTAAACTTCCCAGCCGAGGTCCCGGCATTCACGCTCGCCAAGTCTGTCTCGAGCTGGTGGTGTTTATTAAGGAGGTTCGCTCCCTTGCTGCTCACCCGGTCGCCATCTTCCCCGGATCTCTCCAAGGACAATGTTTAGAAGTGAATTCAGAAGTTTTGCAAAAATAATTCACACTGAATACAGAAAATTAAAAGATCAACAAAACTCATCCTAGTTCTATTAGTTAAATATAACCAGTATATATACCCTGCATAGATACATGTGTGTATACATATGCATACATAAAATGTACATGTGTGTATATACACATATGTGTGTATGTGTATATATATGTATTTCCTTCTGACTTTCTTCTCTTGCATTTTATTTTAATTTGTTACTAGTAGCAGTAGTAGTGGTATTTAGGATGTGAGATAAAGTCATGCTACATAGTTCAGACTAGTCATGAACTAACTATGTAGCCCTGACTGGCCTCAAACTTGAAGTAATCCTTCTACCTCAGCCTCCCAAGGGCTAGGATTACAGGTGTGTGCCGCCATGCCTGGTCTGCATTTTATTTTTTAATAAAAATTTTATTCACATTCTTTGAATATGGCAGGCACAAGTTTACACATATAACTTGAGTATATATATATATATATGTGTGTGTGTGTGTGTGTGTGTGTGTGTGTATATATATATATATCTTGTATATATTACCATGTACATCTTGTATAGTATCCTACATAGTTATTTTCTGTGGTGGTTTTAAGGTTATAATATTTCTGTTATATGAATGAACCTTAACTGTGTTAATAAATTTTACCAATTTTCAGTGGTTGGGTATTATTTATTTTCTGCCAATATATACACAGTAGGAATGGTATAATGATATGTTTCTCTGGTTAATATGGTTGGAAAAATGGTTCATAATTTTTGCCAGTTTCTGTGCTGTATCTCCACCAAGGAATTTCAAGGTTACCAGCGATTGAATACTTCCAAGTGTGTATGTGCTGAATCCAGCACACTTCTGCACGACTGAGATATAGATTCTTATGGAGAAAGCTTTGTCTTATCATTTCTCCTGTTTTTTACTTCATCATGGAAAAGTAAATGCAGTTATTTAATGATAAATATCATTTTTCATTATTTACTAAGATTCATTAACATTTCTATGATGATTTTGTATTTTTATTTTTTTGCATAAGTTATTTTAAAGAGAATAAAAAGTAGAAATGATACAGAATTTCAAAACAAGATGAGAGGAAATTAACCATGGTTATTATATTGCATGTTGTTATCTTCAAAATAGTTACTCAAATTACCAGGTATAAGGCTGGGGATATAGCTCAGTAGAATAAGCGCCCGTCTGATAAGTGCAAGGTCCTGAGTTCGATCCCCGGTACCGCAAAAACAAACAAATAAATAAATAAATAAAAGATGCCACTTCAATCTTCCCACTCTCACTTATCTCATACCAGGTATAATCATGTAAGATTGATCAAACAATATAAACACTAACTGTTCTTTTCAATGAACTAATAGAAATTAGTAGTACAATTATGTTAACTATATATATGTGTGCATATATATGTACATATACATATATCCTTCTTTTCTCCTTTCCCCCATCCCAGTTGTTCTTTCCTCTTGAGTAGTTACTTTCCCTTTCACAGTATCTATTGTACCTTTAGGATCTACTTTTTCAGTTTCTTGCAAGGGAGACAATACACTGTTTCCCCATGTGAGACTGCTTTATGAGTATGGTCTCTAGTTGCATCCTTTGCCTATAAAAGCCTTGAGTTTCTTTTTCTTCATAGCTGAGTAATACTCCATTGTATAAAAATACTACATCTATTCTATCTGTTCCTCAGTGCATGGGCCTTTGGGTTGTTTTGAATATTTAGTTATCACAAATTGTGCTTCCATAGACAAGGGTGCACATATATCACTGTGGTATGATGTTTTCAGTTCTTCTGGGAAAATACCCAGAAGGGGTTTAGCTGGGTGAATGGGACCTCTAGACCTAGTTTTGTGAGGAATGTCCACACTGATCTCCACGGTGCCTGCATTGTTCTGCACTCCCACCAGCAGTGGAGAAGGGTTCCTTTTTGCCCATAGCCCTGCCCACATTTGTTATTAGCTGATTTTTTTTTATAATATCCATTCTTTCTGGGATGAGATGGAATCACAGTGTTATTTTAATTTGCATTTCTCAAATGACCAACGGTGTTGAACATTTTTTCATATATTTATTTGGTACTTGCATTTCTTTAAGAGAAGTGTGGACTCATCTCAGATGCCCATTTTTTGTTGGGTCTTTGAGTTTTGGGTGTCTGAGTTTTAAAAATTCTCTACATGTTCTAGATAGAAGAAGTCCTTTGTCTGAGGGACAGTTGGCTAAAAATTTTTCTCAATTCATGGGTTTTCTTTTTACTCTGCTGGTGATTTCTTTTGATGCATAAAAACTTTTCAATAGGATGAGATCCCGGTTGTTAATTCTTTGAAATATTTCCCATGCAGTTTGGATTTTGTTCATGAACTCTCTGCCCAGCCCTATGTCTTCAAGAATTTTACCTACTGTCTCTTCAAGTAGATTTAGTGTTCTGTTTTAATGTTTAGATCTTTGATCTATTTTGACTTTAGTTTAGCATGGTGAATGGCATGGGTCTAGATTTGGTCTTTGGCATGTGGGAGGCCAGTTTTTCCAGCACCATTTATTAAAGAGCCTATCTTTCTTCCAAGGAACATATTTGGCCCCTTTGTCAAAGATAAGGTAGCTGAGTGCATTTGTAGTTGTGTCAGCATCTTCTAATCTGTTGCATTGATCCTCAGGTCAGTTTTTTTGCCAGTACCATGCTGATTTTATCACAGTAAATTTGGAGTATAATTTCAAATCTGGGATTGTGATGCCCTGCCTTTGTTGCCCAAGATTGCCTTTTCTATTCTAAGTCTCTTAAAGTTCCAGATGAATTTTAGGAATGTTTAGATATGTGAGGTATGCTAGTGGTATTTGGATTGGGTTGCACTAAATCTGTGTAATGGCTCCAGGATTGTGGCCATTTTCACATGAGCAAGGAATATCTTTCCATTTTCTGAAATCCTCTTTGATCTCTTTTTTCACAGTACTATAATTTTCAATGCATAACTTTACCTTCTTTTGTTAGATTGATTCCTAAGTATTTGATTTTTTGGATACTATTGTTAAGGGTGTGGTTTTCCTAATTTCTCTATCAGTAAGTTTGTTGCTTGTGTGCAGGAATGCTATTGATTTTTGAGTGTTGATTTTTATCCTGCTATGCTATTGAATTTGGTTATTAAATCTAGAAGTTTTTGGTGGAGTTTTGGGGATCTTCCATGTAGTGTATCATGTCATTTCTGAATAATGACAATTTCATGTCTTCCTTTTCTATTCTTACTCCTTTTATTTCTGTCTCTTACCTAATTGCTCTGGCTAATGTTTCCAGAAATATATTGAATAAGAGTAGTGACAGTGGATATCCTTGTCTTATTCCTGATTTTAAAGTGAAAGTTGTCAGTTATTGTCTATTTAGTATGATGCTGGCTGTTGGTTTGTCATAGATGATTTTTATCAGAGGAAGTTAAATACTATCTATTGCTATTTTTATAGGGTATTTATCATGAATGAGTGTTGAACTTTATCAAAAGCTTTTTGTGCATCTATTGAGATGATAATATGATGTTTTAAATTGGCTGTGTTGATATAGTGTATTGCATTTATTGATATGCATATATTGGACATTCCTGGGATAATTCCCTCTTTGGACATGGTATATAATCTTCTTGATGATTTGCTACCTTCTGTTTGCTAGTATTTAATTGAGGATATTTGCATCTACTCCATTAGGGGATTGGCTTGTAGTTCTCTTCTTTTGGTTGGGTCTTTCTCTGGTTTTGGTATCAAGGTAATATTTGCCTCAGAAATGAGTTAGGGAGAATTGCTTCTCTTTAAATTTCATTAAAGAGTTTGAAGAGTATTGGCATTAAACCTGGTCAAAATTTTTTGTAGACTTTAGCTGTAAATCCATCAGGATCTGAGCTTTTCTTTCCTAAGTCCATCGAGATGTCTTATTTAAGAGGAACGAGTGGGCAATCTTAATTTTATGGCCCTGAAGTAAGAACCAGATATCTGATAGAGTTCTCTTCTAGAAACCCCCACGAGTTATGGGCCCAGAGCGATAAGAGAGATCCCTGTCTAGCGGGTTGCTGATTTCACAGAGGATGGTAGATCAAGGGACACCGGTCGGAAGGTGGTAGTCATATTGTCAAGGACTTATTTGATTTGTATGTGTTAATGTCCGATAACGCATAGTATGTCTTATGTAAGATTAAGCGTTTTATGGACTACAGAATATTTGTATTGACTGTCTGTTTATGTTGTATAAGGTTTTGATGTGTTATGTACTTTCTTAGCTTGTTGTACTTGCTTATATGCGTGGGGAGGGGGGTTTAATGTTGATTAAGCATATAATGGTTTATGTCACATTATACATAATATGGTGATATACATATATTTAATAGGGAAAAACATATAATGCACGAAGTACATAGGAGGTGTTAAAATGTTATATGTGTGAGTTGGTCAAGGAATAGTTTAGTGAGAATTTCAGCTTTGGGTGCTGGTGGTGAGATTTATTGCTTCTTCCTTGATTATGTTCTTAGGAGACATACCTCCATTTTCGGTTTACAAGACCAAGGTAATGTTTATACTACAAGGATTCTTCATTTGAGTAGTTTGTTTTCCATTAGGCTTCTTAGGGGGAAAAGGATAAGGATGATTGAGAAGTAGAAGATTGATGCTAGCTGGCCGACTAAGATGAAATGGTGTTCGACTGGTTGTCCTCCGATTCATGTAAGAATTAGTAGGTTTGCTATGAGAACTCATATGAAGTGTTGGCTAATAGGTCAGAATATTATGCTGCACTGGTGTGATAGGTGGAGGGATGGGAGAAGGGTTAGGATTAGGATGGAGAACAGTAGTGCTAGTACTCCTCCTAGTTTGTTGGGGATTGATCGTAGAATAGCGTATGTGAATAGAAAGTATCACTCTGGTTTGATATGAGGGGCTGTGCTTAGTGGGCTAGCTAGTAAGTAGTTGTCTGGGTCTCCTAAAAGGTCTGGTGAGAATAAGGTTAGGGTTAGGAGAGTAAGTAACATTGGTAATACGCCTAGGATATCTTTGATTGTGTAGTAGGGATGGAATGGAATTTTGTCTGAGTTTGGGTTTAATCCTGATGGATTGTTTGATCCAGTTTTGTGGAGGAATAATAAGTGTACAAGGACTATGGCTGTGATGATAAAAGGTAAGATAAAGTGAAATGTGAAGAATCATGTTAAGGTTGCTTTATCAACCGAGAATCCCCCTCAGGTTCATTCTACTAAATTGGGTCCAATGTAAGGCATTGCAGAAAGAAGGTTTGTGATTACTGTGGCCCCTCAGAATGACATTTGTCCTCATGGTACCCTATAAAGGCTGTTGCTATCACTGCAATTAGTAGGATAATTCCAATGTTTCAGGTTTCTAGGAATAGGTATGATCCGTAGTAGATTCCTCATCCTACGTGGAAGTAAAGAAAAATGAAGAATATGGATGCTCCATTGGCGTGAAGATATCGGATTAATCAGCCGTAGTTTACATCTCAGCAGATGTGGGTGACTGATGAGAATGCTGTGGTTGTATCTGCGGTGTAGTGCTTTGCTAGGAACAGTCCGGTGATAACTTGTAGTACTAGGCATACACCCAATAGAAAGCCAAACTTTCATCATGCTGAGTTGTTAGAGGGGGACGGTAAGTCAGTGAATGAGCTGTTGATAATTTTAATTAGGGGGTGTGATTTTCGTGTGTTAGTCATTAGTTCTTATAGCTGAACTGTGGTTTTTCATATCATTAGTCATGGTTGAGTGCCATGTAAGAATAATGGTTTTAAGTGTTATATATATTCTTAGTATTTTGTTTGTTTTAGGGTTTATTAGTTTTTCTGTAAAATCTTCTATTTATGGGGGATTAGCATTGGTTATTAGTGGTGGAATTGGGTGTGGAATTGTTTTGGTTCATGGGGGGTCATTTATAGAGTTGTTAGTGTTTTTAGTGTATTTAGGGGGAATAATGGTGGCGTTTGGCTATACAACTGCAATAGCTATGCAGCATTATCCTGATACGTGATTGTCTAGTGGGGTTGTTTGGGCTTCATTGTTTTTAGGGTTTGCAGCTGAGGTATTGTTTTTGTTCGTTTGGTCAGAGTTGGATGAGATTGGAGTGTTTTTTGGGCTTCATGATGTGTGAAGTTGGATGGTATATGATGTAGAGGTAGAGGGTGTTGGGGTTTTTAATTACGTTTTAATTAAGTTTTCAACTTCATTGACTGACATTGGGTTAGGTAAAATTTCTATATCTTCTTGATTCTGCTTTGTTAGTGCATATGTTTTCAGGCATCTGTCCATTTGTTTTATATTTTCCATCCTATGTGAGCAAAGATTTTCAAAGTATGTATTCATGATCTTTAGAATTTCCACAGGATCTGTAGTGACTTCAATATTTTCACTCCTTATTGAATGAATTTGAAGTTTTTCTTTTCTTTTTTTTTTTTGATAAGGTTCACTAAGGGTTTATCAATTTTATTTCTTTTTTCAAAGAACTAACTCTTCAATCCATGGATTTTTTTTGTATTGTTTTCTTAGTATCAATTTCATTAATTTCTGCTCTGATCTTTATAATTTTCTGCATTCCTTGGGGTTTTGGGCTTGACCTGCTCTTCTTTTTCTAGAAGCTTGAGGTGCAGAGTTAGTTTGTTTATTTGTGCTTGTTCTGTTTTCCTAGTGTGAGACTTCACCACTATAAATTTCCCTCTGAGAACAGCTTTTACTGTATTCTACAGGTTCTGGTAAGTTGTATTTGTGTTTTCATTTCATTGTAGATATTGTTTAATTTCTTCTTTGATTTCATCTCTGACTCATTGGTTGTTCAGGAGGGTTTTTATGTTTTTATGGAATTCCATGTTTTTATGGGATTTTTGTGGCTTCTTTCGTCAATAATTTCTAATTTCATTGTACTATCATCAGATAATATGCATGATTTAATTTCAATTCCTTTTATTTACTTAAGCATGTTCTGTGGACTAATATTTGGTCTATTTTAAAGAACAGTCCTTGCGCAGCTGAGAAGAATGTGTATTCTAATGTTCTTGGGTGAAACACTCTGTAAAAGTCTACTAAGTCAATTTGTTCATAAGTTTGGTTTAGTTCTGTTATTTATTGCTAACTTTTTTGTCTAGTTGATCTATCTCTTTGTGACAACTTGGTGCTAAGTTCTCCACTACAATTGTGTTATTTGTTATTGGATTTTTTTTATGTGTATCAATATTTGTCTTATATATTTGGGTGCTCCTGTATTTGGTGCATATATATTTATGATTATCATCTCTTCTTCTTGCATTTTTCCCCTAACAAGTATGTAGTGACCTTCCTTATCTCATTTGATCATTCTTGGTTTGAAGTTCACATTGTCTGCAAACAGAATAGTTACCCCTGCTTTTTTTTTATTCCTTTTGCATATAATATTGTTTTCCATCCTTTGACTTTCAGTCCATCAATTTCCTTTCAGTTAGATGTGTTTCTTGTGTACAGCATATTGTTGGATTTTGTTTCTTGATCCACTTTGCCCATCTTTCTTTTGATTTTGGTGAATTTAAATTGTTTACATTGATGGTTATAACTGGCATTTGTATTGGCTTATCTTTGTCATGTTTTTTTTTTCCTGTTGGTTCCCTATATTTGCTCTTTAATTGCTTGCCCTGCTTTGTAGTTTCTTTGTATTGTGCTTCTTGGAAGTGTGGTGGTTTTTGTCTCTTTCTAGTATATCTTTTGGTACTCTTTGTAGGGTTGGTTTGGTGATCATGAATTTCTTCAACTGTTTTTTGTCATGAAAGTATCTTATTTCTCCATTAATTTTGAAAGTAATTTTGTACAGCACGTCAATATGGTTGGAAGTTGTTTTCTTTCAGGGTTTGAAATACTTCACTCTAACCTCTTCTTGACCTAATGATTTGTGTTGAGACGTCTGCCACGATTCTGATAAATTTTCTTTTATAGATGATCTGCTTCTTTTCTCTAACAGCTTTTAATGTTTTTTTTTTGTTTTTTGTTTTTTTTGCTGAACTTTTGGGATCTTGATTACTACATGTCTGGGCATAGATTTATATTGCTTATGGCTAATTGGAGTTTTATATGACTCACTTATTTGTATGTCAGATTCTTTTCCCATGCTTGAGGAATTTTCTGCTATTATTTCTGCAAATAGTCTTTTTATGTCCTTTATGTTGACTCTTACTGTTTTCTTTACACCTATCAGTCTTGTATTGTTTTTCTTTGCATCATCTTCCAGCTGTTGTATTGTTATTTCATGGCTCCTTGTAATTTTTAAGAGATCATTCCTTTCATGATTGCTAGCTACAGTCAAGTCTTCAAGGTCTGAAGGTTTTTATCTTCAGTTTTATTGAAGTGGTATTGCCAGTTTTCAATGGAACTTTTTTCCTGGATATCTTCTGAATCTTTTTCATGCATTCTAATTCTTTCCTATATTGTTCGCTCAAATTTTCTGTCGTTTTCCTATGCTCCTCTATTTTTTATCTATGTCTTCTTTAGATATGCTGAGCAATTCTTTCATTATCATTGTCATTTGTTTTTTTACCTGAGAGATTATTTCTGATTTCCTCTATAGCCACCTAGAGTTGTTTATTTACTTCAGTTGCTATCATTTCAGACATTTCAGGTTTGCTACCTCCATTTTCTGCTACATGAATGTCTCCTGGACTTGTTCTGTGAGGCCTGGAGATCTGAGATTGCATTTCCCTCATTTTAACATTTTGTATTTTAAAAAGTTTTTGTATTTTGTTTACTGTGATAATCCTTGTGAGATTTGGTAGTAGGTGACTGTATCACTAGTATCAAGGCAGCTCTAGGAAAAGTCTGTTCTTCGGGGATATCATCTATGTGTAGGAGTTTCTGGGTTTCTGTCTGTCCCAAGATCCAATCTTCCCAATTAATTGAGAGTGGAATGTTGGTTTCTGTTTGGCTCTGTTCCCAGTCTTTTGGTGTGGGGTATGGTGAAGTTATTACTGCAGAGCTTCCCAATATTGTTTCACAAGGAAGAACACCTGATTATAGCGGATGTGACATCCTACCTTCAGTAGTACAATTAGTAATAAGGGTAGCATCAAGCACAATTTAGAAATTGACAAACTATGGTAACGATTAAGTTTGTACTTCAGACCATAAGACAAAGTCTATAATTATATAATAGAAACAATCATAAATTAGGAGTTTGTATGCAAAGTGTTTCCCCTGTTAGAGTGGATCTAAAGTTGTCATGTGTCAGGCACTTTCCACACTGCCTGCCCATCCTGTGGTGTAGGAGGTTGGGTCAGGCACTTGGGTTCCTCTGGATAGAAGCTCCCACCATGGTGGGGAGGCAATGGATGGGGTGTCTTCCCTCCTGGGCAGCTCACTGAAGATCACAAAAGCTCCCACAATGTGAGAGGGGCAGTGGGCAGGGTCTGCCCCCTCCACTCGCCAATGTTCCCACCGTTGTGGAGGGGCAGTGGGCAAGATTTCTCCCCTTCCTTGGGGCTCACCAAGGCGCCTGCTTGATACTTTTATTTTTAGTCATTTATCTTAACCAAATCCTCCCCCACAAGAAATCAAGGACAATCATTGAAATATATGTAATATTTTTATTTTACTTTCATTTATAAATTTTAAAATTTAAATCTTGTACTCAGGACCAGGAGCAATAGTGCATGTACAGTGGGCAGATGTGGATTATAATGTCAGATCTGCCAATTAACAGATTCTCAAATTTGGGGGCATTTTACTAGCCTCTAAAGTTCAGTCTCCTCAACTGCAAAGCAGAAATCATGGTGTTTATTTCACAAGGTTACTGTTCTATACAATCTAAAGATGCTTTTGGTGGTGGAACACAACATAATGACATTTGGGTAGATAAAAGGCAAAAGTCTTATTCCTTACCACTCTGAAGGAAAGAGTTATTCTAGGGACAGTGAGCTGTAGGGGACACCTTACATGTGGGAAGCTGTCAAGTTTTTGATGGTTCCTGTGGACTGGCTAACTTGAATAACTTTAAGCTCTAGGGAAAGAAGATGCATACCTTGAGGCTCTCTCAGGTTGTCCAGTACTGGCCCTCAGAGAGATGAAGACCAATCCCTAATGGTCTGGAGTATGAAACTGGAGGGGAAGGGGGCTGTGGACTTAATCAGGTATTCAGGAAGTGGAACTCACCACATTCTTTACTGTGCTTTGCTCTTTACTTTCATGACAGAAAAATGACTATTATGGACAGACACTACCCACAGTTGCCTTGTGTGATCTCACCTACAACAGAATGTTAGGGCCACAGTAGGTCTTATCATTGTTGAATCTGGAGGTTCACAGAGAGTCCTTGGAAAGCTATGCTCAGCCTCCCAGGCAATGTGTAAGTTTGTACAGAGCGTATGTCCCTAATCTGAAAACCTGAAATCCAAAATGCTACAAATTCTAAAACTCTTCATTACTGTCCTGACAGTAAAAGTAAAAAAAATTCTACACCACCAAACCTGATCCCTCAATTTTATAACAATTAAATTTGGGCTGGATTCCCAAAATATTATTTATACTATAAATATTCAAAAATGTGAAAAAATTCAAAAATCTGAAAGTTACTTGATTGTAAGTATCTCAGATTTGGAATGCTCACCTATACATGGGAACTTTGCCTCTGTTGCCATAGCAAATTCACATTATAGAAACGTATGTTTTGATATTTGCTCCCAGAGCACTCTGCCTCCTTTTTCCTTTCCAGTGGAGAAGTTCTGCTCAGAAAGTACAGGCCTTCTATAAAGCCAGATAAGTTATTGCAAAACGTTGGAACAGAATTGCTGATTAGCAAAACTAAAATCAACCACACAGCCATCCAGGTCAATCATGAGCCCTTCTTTGTCAATCTACTCAGGATGGATTTCTTCCATCTTCATTGAAAGGACATCATGTTTACTTCCAATGAAGGCCTGAGAGGTATCTTCTGCAAATCATAGATTTTTCTGTACCATGAACAGGAAATGTATATCATTTCATTTGTTACAAACTTCCTGAAAAAACACTATTTTTCATGAAAGTAATGACTTCAGAGCTGCAAACAATGCTTATTTCAACACTCTTTTTGATTTCAGTATATTGTAGTGTATTTAAAATATTTAGTTTAGCAAACATTTATGGAGCACTAACTAGGTAACCAGTTGCTCTAACAGACATAACGATACAGCAAGGAGAGAAGTGGGAGAGGAAATTGCAGTGGACCATGATGTGTTGAGCCTCTGTCCTCAGCCCATCAAAAACTCCAAATGTCCTGCTATATGTTTCGGATATCTTACCCAACAGTAATGTCTCCACATTTTCTTTCAAAGACAGTGTATTTTTTTAATGAATCTGAGCACATCAATTTCTTGATGTTTCCCAAGCAAACATAAAACAGAAGTACCTTTCTAATAGCATCATAATTTACTTATTCAACAAGAACATCGCCTATGTATTCTACATGGAATTCACCATAAATGCTGAAGTGAGTAAGAAACCTAGCCCCAAACTCTCTTGTAAGCCATGAAGGAAGAAGGCTAGGAACTATCTGGACCAAAGACATTTCCAAGTCCACCTCCATCTAGTTCATGCTGAAAGAAAAGGGCACATCTTCCAATCTCTGTAAGGTTTGCTGCAAAATATTAAGTGTAATATCGGTAGTTTTGAAGGAGATGATGTAGACAGAGACACAAACCACAAATCAAGCCACAATCTACTTCTCCTATTCCCAAAGCATGGATTTCTTGAAGCCTGTCCAATTTCTGTCATATCTTCTACTTGGTGGGGCAATATAAACCTACAAACAGAGAACTTCAGTTTTTTCTTTGAATTTAGAGTGAGCATCTACAGGATTGTCTATCTATCGCACCTTTTCCAAAAATTCTTCTTTCATCCAAACACGTCATTGGATATCAACAGAAACTACCATGTTTCTGTAATATGGTTTATCCAGTGGTCAGAGCTACTGAACTAAAAGAAGCCACCTGATACAGCCTGGACAAATAATTATTTTCTTCAGAGAATCTGAAGCCACTATTAAGAACTTTTAAGAAAAGATAAGCCCAAGGAAAGGCTATCATAAGCACCTGGAAAGAACTTATTACCCGCTCATAATGTTGATCCGATTTCTTCTCTGATTTATACTACACAGTGTTCTTAAGATGTAAACGACCCTTTGCTTATGTCTGCACAGCCCTACAGAACAGCTCTGCTTTCCTTCTTGAATTTGTATTTGTCACTCTACCCCTTATGCGGGCTCACCGTCTTTCTTCGGAAATGTGGCAAGCTTATTCTAGTCTCAAAGACTACATGTGCTCTGCCAAAACCCTGAAATAGCAAAACAAATACCCTCCAATTTCCCTGTTACAGACAATCCTTTGTCATTCAAGTTTCAGCCTCTATGACCTTATCTCAAATATCCCCCTCCCTTAAATTACACTGATTCCCATTATCATTTTTCTAACACCCTTATTATTACCTGAAATTAGAATACTTTGGTACGTGTACTTACTTCCTTACTTCCTTCTCCTCACTCACAGTGTGCTCTTCTAACTTTGTTTTTGTCTGATTAGCTCAGTTATATTCCCAAGAATTGTAAACATACTTACCATGTTGTAATGGATAATTGCCATCAATAAACATTTGCTGAATGGATTAAAAGAATCTATAATGTGTAATACTCAGGAACTGTTATCATCTTATTTTTCAATTACTGGAACTGAGAAGTAGAGGAAGGTACAGAGATAAGAGAAAAACTCAGCAGATGTGTTAAGACTGGCTTTCTTGGTAAACCTGGAGTTCTAAAAACATTAAAATCTCTGGTTCCAGCTCATTCTTTGAGTTGTATGTATCCCTTGTATCTTTCCCATGGTGCTCTTACATCCCTACCATTCATTTTAGTTTTCCTGAAGGTAATTTGAGTAATGGAAAAATATCATTGTTTAATTGAAATATAATTTACAACTAATAAAATGCAAAAACTCGTGGATACTATTTACACAGGTAATTGGGTCTCACTTCACTGTGACATTTGTGTATATGAATATAACATATTCATTCTATCTATTACCCTCTCTTCTCTCATTCTGATCTATTTCCTCTTTTTTCACAGTCTCTCTCCTATTTTCATGTCACCTTTTTTCTTTCTAGATTCCACCTATTATGGAAAATATAAAGTGCATAAATCTTCAATGCTCTGTTTGATAAAATTTCACAAATGTAAGTATCTATGTGATAGCTACTTAAAGCAAAATATTGAAAACATTCATTAATCTAGGATATTCACTTTCATCTCTTTGTAAGCAACCCATCAACCCTCACACAGTGACTTTCAACTTTTATTACTACACACTATTTT
This sequence comes from Dinomys branickii, assembly GCA_004027595.1. Lineage (NCBI taxonomy): Eukaryota > Metazoa > Chordata > Mammalia > Rodentia > Dinomyidae > Dinomys > Dinomys branickii. The sequence goes on along the minus strand of PVLD010002391.1, from coordinate 154,171 downwards.
TCTGCTCATCTCATAATGTATATACACAAAATCATACTTATATCTTCCATCTTCTATCCAGCTTAATGTTTTGACATCCACATTTTTATATCACCGGTGCAAGGCTTTATCTTTTCATTGCTAAGCAGCATTCCAGTAAATGAATTGTGCCACTTGTACATTCAAAAGAGACTTTTGCATGCAGAAAATAGGCATTGGTTGGATGAGGGCAGAATGGGAATAGCAAGAACCCCTTATTTAGGATGAGGAAGAGGATTCTGTACTACTGGTAGCAGAACAGTTGGACATCCATCATTTTTAATATTGTGTGTTCAGAATTTTTAAGGGATGTGGAAGCAAAACGTAAAAATAGTATGTCATTCAGGCTTCATCAGAAGTTTCTCACTAAAGAAATAATCTTTTGTTCAAGGTAGCTCAACTGCCAGTTACCTAAAGACAACAGCACAAATTTACAACTTCTGTCTTCAAGCAACTTGGGGTCAAATGATCTTTTACTTTGCTGAACCAGAGTAGCTAAGTCCTCAGCTGCATTCGATTGTAAAATCAAACAAATAAATTGTATTCTAGAACGGAGAGTGGTAATTCTGAAGTTCCCAAAGTTCTTAAGCACCCTTCCAAAGCACTGATGCTATGGGAGTGGAAAATTTGTGACCCCTTTCTTTGTAAATCACATTCAGTTAGAGTTGAAATACAGCCTGGGGCTAGGGGACTCCCTGTAGTAGAAAGGCACAAACCACTCTGTCTCAACTTACTGGTTTTCATCCATGAGAAGGAATCTTAAACTGAGAAAGAAAGAGACGAGAGGAGTACTAAAGTGCAACGCTATAAACTATATGCTAAGAAAATAAGACCCAGTTCAGGCTAGGGATCCAAAGAGCACAATTCAATGTTTTCTTCAGTGGCCATTCGAAGAGAAAATCCATGAAAATACGATGACAGAAAAAAGACCAATAGTTTATAGCAGACGCATTTCCAGATACCCAGAAGTCCAGGCTCAAGTACTGGCATAACTAAAAACAAGCTAGTAAGGTTAACAGAGACTTCTGTGGAAAAATCTTTCAAAATCCCAACCTCAAATATGTAGATCCTGGGGGATATTTTTCATGAGGAAAACTCACAGTAAGCAGACAAATTAACCAAAGAGGAAAATTAACAAATGAATAAACAAGATATTTGCTCATCTTGTGATTTACCTGTGAGGATGTGTGTGTGTGTGTGTGCTCTGAATCAGTGACTCATTTAATTGCAACATTTTCATCATGTTCACCACAGTATAAGGTTTAATTATGCTGTTTTGCTTTTCTATCATTGTTTATTGCATGTGTTACATTTTACAAGAAATCACACAAGCAACTGATTGAGATGGAATAGAATTACTGGGTGTCCCTTGGAAATAGGATCACAGAAAGTTATATCAGAATGCTGAGCTCATTGGGTCGGGTCGTATCACAGTGTAGAGAGAGCATGATTTGGGATAAAAAATTCGCTGTTTGGATCAGCTGAGAAAGTTGGAGAAAAGGGAATTGTGGAATTCACACAGTTTTGGAATTGCGTGATGAGAAAAATGCTGTGTATGTGTACTGGGAGGCGGGATGGACAGTTCATTTCTAGGCAGTAATAGCAGGTAATACCAGTATCTTTCTAAGACCTTACGTTACCTATTTCATCTACTTGTGAGAGTAGGAGCAGCTATCATACCCCAAACCCTGACCACAACTGATGAGCCTGTAGGTACATATTTGCTCCAAGCTTGATCAGTGAAATCCCTGTCTGGGAAATTCGGAGAAATCGGATTTTTTCTGCATTGTTGAACCTATTCATATGATGGAAAACTCATAAATGTCGGGGACCTCATTCCTATCTTGTAGAATATAGGTCAGAAAAACGTCGGAAAATAATCTGCAAAGAAAGTACAATGGTGTAAATGGACATAAATGAGCACAGTAAGTGTTTTAGTCACGTTTCGTTTTGTTAGGACAAAATACCTCGCTCCCACAACTTCAAGGAAGAGAGTGTTAGTTAGGCTCACAACTTGTAAAGGATCAGTCCGTTATCCATGGGCCCCAAGGCAGGGCATCACGGCAGAGAGACACAGCAGAAGGAAAGGTGAAGAGAACCACTCACAGCAAGGTCGTGGAGAAGCAGCAGTAGTGTCCAGGGAGGGCCTCGAAAGGCACCGAAACTCTTCTAGGCCACGCCATGCCCTCAGTGACCTGCCTCTTCCAACCAGACTCCACCTCCTAACATCTTGCAAAACTGTACAGTACACTTGCCAGTGGACTAATCTGCTGCTGGGTGTCAAATCCCCAGAATCCAATCACTTCCCAGAAGCCCCAGCTACGAACTCCTGAGGCTTTGGGGCAACAGCTAGATAGCAATCATCACAATAAAAGAGAGAGAGAAAAAAAACCAATTCAACTATTCTTAATGTTTTCTGAGCCAGTTTCGTTTGGAGGTCCAGCTCAATTTTTGCTGGGGTGACTTAACATAGTAGTCATTTCCTTTCTCGTGCTTAATCTAGCTGGAGTTGAATTTCTCAATGTTGTCACTGACACTAGTATAAATCTCCAGCATTTCCAAATTAAGCTTTCTTCTCCTGAAACCCTCACTGTCTCATGTACACTGGAACTAGGTTGAGTAGATTTTATAGTTCATTTGGCAAGAACACTGTGACTGTAGGAGCACTATGTATGTCCCATGATGTTTAGCTTGGAATATGGAACCAGTTAGTCTCTGTTTCATGGTATTTTTTGATGTTTTCTAATTCAAGTCATTCCTAAAATGAGCAATCTGCATATAGGTAGATAGATAGATAGATATAGCAGTATGCCACATTTTCCTAATGGTTAGTGAAGAAAAATTTTTCCAGACCCCATACCATGACGAGAGGATAAGAATATGTCACCTAATTGTACACAGTAGTGCCTCAAGGGCACTCTACAGCCGCCTTAATATGTCCTTTAATAATTCACTCTTTCTAATTCTATGCACAATTCATCCATTAAGGTAAAATTTCAATGTAGTAAAAACAAAATGAAAGAAAACTCATTTAGAACAACTCTGAATTTACCCTTGGGCCGCCTCAGAGGTGCATGTTCCTAGACCTTAAAGGATACATTTTTCTTTCTTTACTCAGGCATTCATTTTAAACACCTATAACTTCCTAGCCTACAACTGACTGGGCTTTCCAAGGAAGAAAAAGCAGGCTCCCCATTATTGGTGAGAACTGAAGTCTAAGGCATGGAGGAAGGGTGCCCTCTGCAACACTCTGACTCCTCAGGTGTCAAATATTCAGGAACTACAAGGTACGGTTTGTACAAGGACTCCCACTATCCCCAAAGTGTTGGCTTGATTGAGTCTCTATTTCTATATATTTGTTTCCTTAGATCCCAAACTTCATTCTTCAGTGTATAGTTGCTTATTTTCGCCTGCGGTGGGGAGTGAGACCAATTCTAGTTTTCCACGTGCAACTCCATTCACCCTTGACTGCACTGATGATGATGCCCTAAATTTCTGTCCCTCTTTTCCATAGTTTATTTATGTATAACTTAAAAATATAACAAATGTTTACCAGACATTAATGTTAACAGTATCCATGTGGGTGTCAAGCACTTCCTTCTCCATTATTTTATAGACTACATGACTGCCTTTTGGTGAAGAAAATAAATTTATTAAAGGATACACAGTTATCACTGGCAGTGTGGCCTTGGGTTCATATCTCTTGCCTCTAAAATCATTGCTTTTTTATAATACCAAGTTTATTGCAGACTGTACGAAGGAAAAGATTTCCAAGTTTCTTCTTAAACTCAGAAATCAGCTATCTAGTATTTTTCCTAAGCGGTAAGCTCTTACCCATTGCTTTTGCCTGAAATTTTAAAGTAATTCTCATGAATTATTCTAAGCACATGAAAATCAGGCATCAAAGGAGAGAAGTAGGAATAATAGAACACAAAGATACAAGCAGGGGCCTCTGCTTTGTGTAAGAAATATTTAATTTCCAATTACTGATTTGTGAGAAGACATCCAAAGTGTCTCAGAACTAGTTACTATCCAAAAAGAAATCTTCTTCCCTGCTGCTTCTGCTAGCCAATGCTTCATTTCTTCTTGTAATCACCTCTGTATTTATTTAAAAAAAAATTCCGTATCATCTTTGTCTTGGTACTCAGCTCTTGGCATTACTGCATAGAGCAAAAATGTGTATCCTATTTCTGGAACATTATTTTCTTGCTTGTGAATTTTTTCTTTGGCCTGAGTGGAGATTTGGGGAATTTTGATCACTGTAAAATGGCAGAAAAATGCTGTTCTTGTGTTTTTAAAACAGTGAAAATGTAAAACAGGTTCCTCAGGCCAGGGCTGGAAGCCTCAACTGAGCAGACTATTACACAGTGCTCTGAAGTATTCAGAACCACACTGCTGCACCATCTTCTCAAAATTAGATACTTAGATACTTTCTTTTTGTTCCAGATGGGATCTAAGGATGCTTCTATCAGTAAATAGTACTGAGTTTATCAATCCCTAGCATTAATATACTACATATTTCAATGTTGTCAGAAGACGCAAGTGACACTTCAAGTTAAATACTCACAAAACTGAACTATTTAGTTTAACAGACGTGGCTGGCTTTACTCCTCAACCTTCTCATGTCCGGAGTCAGGGAACAGAACTACCTCTCAACAAACGCCACTTGCAGATATCAACAGGAAGTGAAGGTGAAGCTGACTTCCCAAGGAGGCTCTCAGCACGCCATTTTTAAGAATGCTTAGGCAGTTTCCATTTGGATAAAACAGTTTTATTTCTCAAGGAATAATAGGTGCCTGTACTCTCTGCTAGTAGGAATTGGTGTGTGTCACCTCATTACTTTCACATTTGCACAACCCATCCCGGCTTACCTCTAAACTGGGGAAATAAAATCTTTCTTTGCGTCAACTCTTGAAAATAACCCATCGGAAGAAGTAACCACCTATAATATAGTAAGGGGGCAGATGAAGAGAGATGAGACTCAGGCAGCAACAGAACTCAGAAAATAGACTTATTTCTGGCCTAAATGTTGCCAGAGAAGCAGATTCCTAGATGTATCTTGGGGCTTGCAGCTGCCAGGAAGGCTTTGTGGGTGGTCACAGAGCTCATTAATCACTTCTGTGTGTTCGCTAGCCTGGTGGCAGGTTGATGTGAGGAAGTCTAAAGGAGTGGGCAAACCTGGCAAAGCTCCTGATTTCACTGGCTGGGCTAAATCCCTCCAAAGCCCCAACTCATTTACGTGGTGCATGAGGCATTTCCTGATGCAACCTTAAACCTCTCTACCATATCAGCCCTGGCTATTCCTTGAGTCTCATCCTCAGCTTTAAGCTATGCTAGTTCTTGCTTCTATGTCTTTGCAAATTCTGCTGTTGGTTGTAATATTCTTCCTTCCCTAGTTGAACTGCTGGGCTGTATAGCTTTCAAAACTCTGCTAACCTCCATGCATCTTGTTGATTACTAACTACTTTTATCATCATCACACAATTCTATTACTTTATGTTTCTTAATATAGCCATTGTTATAGTTGTTTATTGTTATGACTCTTATTTGCTATTGTAACTATTCTGAGAGGACAAAAATAACCCATTCATGGATTTAGCACAGAGCACAATGCCTGGCATATGACAAATGGCAATAAATTTTTAATGAATACATGAGGGAATGGTTCCCAATTAATAAATGTATAGATTGTGACCAGTAAAGCCCAAATAAATTACATACAAATGATCCATCAAATTCAGTATCATCAGCTCTAAGTGTCAGAAATTTGGGTTTGGATCTAGTAAAATTCAAAACAAACAAAAAGAAAAATTAGTGTATATGGTCAAATGTCCAATCTTCTTAATATTTTAGTAAATGCAAATTAAATGAGAGAAAAAAACACAAAATTTGAGTATAGAAGATCAAGAGACAGTGAACATCTAGATAAAGGCAAAAGGTTAGCTCAGCGTGGAGCTGGAGCCAAGGCTCGAGTCTGAGATCTGCAGAAGGAAGGAGAGAGAATGTGAAGTCAGGACTGAAAATGGCAGAGTGGCTTGTGATGAAGTGACAAGGAACACAATTACGGACAACAAATGGCCCAAACCATGGGCAGGCCTGGGGAGTCCGACGAGGCAGAGTAGACTTATAAACTAAATTTGAGACCAGGAGCAGAAAATTCAGCAGAAAATTTGTGAAACCCAGGCCATTGCATATAATCCAAGAAACAGAAGGAAGGGAAAGAGACTCTTATTGGTCAGAACATAATTACATTACTCCATCTACTTGGCAAAATGTGAATCCAGCCTATCAATGTCTTTGGAGCAAGGAAAAAAATGTAACAACTAAGGAGTACATGAGAAAGAACATCACATGCCAAGTCACCCTCTTGCCTGTTTCGCCCAATATTTTTTCTGCCGAGAACAAACCCCAGTCACTGAATTTCACCTGTGGGATGGTGTGACTAGTGCTTAATAGTTAAGCTGTGGAGTCTGAGTACCTGAGCTAAAAGCCTGAGTCCATTACTATCCCGCTGTGAGGCATTGGCCAATTACAGTATTTAACCTCACTTAGCTCTAAAATGGGGCTGAGAATAGTACCCACTTCACAGGGCTGTTGGGAGGACTGAGTGGAATAATCCATGGGCAGGATTTAACTGGAGCCAGAAAGTTTCCCTACGGGTATCCAGGGGAGTCATTACACTTAAGGAAGGAAATTCATGGTAGGAAGCATTCTTAAATTTTTGTGTAGAACCCCAGTAGGCCCTCTTGTGCTATTTATTTGTTTTTCTAAAATACCTAATAGAAGTGTCCTTTAGAAGGAAAAACTACCAACTCAAAAAGATACCCCTTCAAGTAGAAATACGGACAAAGAAATACATCTAAAACTTTCAAAGGAAGTTGAGTTTTATTTTCTGGTTGATGTGTTAGTTTGCTTACAAATAATTTATCAAGGTTTGGTTAGAGATCTTTTTAAAAGCAGTCATTCAATTCATAGAACAATAAAGAACATATGCGATTTAGCTTTGTACGTGCAGTGTTGGTGGTGAAGAAACGGCCTTTTTCTTCTCCGGTCCTCTGCCCAGGCTATTCCTGGGTTCAGCCTCCCCATCACTGACATAGACTAGCAAAGGCCATTTCATGCAGTCCAAGGATCAAAAGGAAGGAAAAGAAGTTATTATTGGTCAGAACATGATTATTTTACCACATCTAGTTGCAAAAATGACTGAGAAGTATGCTGTGTGTCAGATAATACCCTCAGCAAAAAGTTGGAATTCAATTATCGTGGAAAAGCAGCTATCACAGGCAACTAATAGCCTTGCCGGAGCTGACTTTGCTGTCTTCGTCTGGACTGCGATGTTGTCCTTGTATCTCTGGTGTGACAAATGCATTTGTAGGAAGGGACCATGTTTGCTTGTTAGGAAAGCATTACAGCAAAGCTGGATGTGCATGTGTTCGTTCCTGTCACTGCACTTTCTTTCACAGTAATGGAGATTTGTCAGTTATTTCTGACTGAAATGAATTCCTCCAATTGCAGAACTGTTTCTCAGGCTAAAAGTCTAATTTCTAGGTCAGAACTACTTTTTGTGAGGTGTTTACTCCCAAACTGAAATCCTAGAAATGCTGGGGAGCTTTAAAATCACACAAGTGAGTTTTTTCCTGGTAAGTGGACCTTTGTACATACAGGTCTCATTCCTTGTTAGGATCTCCTAGGGTTTCTATCTAGCAACCTCTTATTCTTTCTTCAAAACCCATGGTGAATATTCCTTTCGGTGAAGTCCCCTGTAACTCCAGTGCTGTTTAGCTTCAGGCTCCTCTGAGCTCTCATGCTGTATTGTTTTTATGCTGGTATCATGTTTTGCACTTTGTGTGATGCAGATTTGAATTCCTGTGCTCTTGAGCTGAATGTGCCATTGAAGAAGCTGAGAGGCATTCAGAAGCACTTGTTCAGTGAACGAATAAATTGAGTCTTTCCCTAATAAGTGATTGTGTTGGTTTGGGGCTTATTTTTGCAAGGGGAACAGTATAATACAGGACATATATTTTATAAGATATTTATAATAGTCACCCAAACACTGGTATACAAAAGAGTGCAGGAAATCTGTCCACACACTAAGACCAAGGAATCTAGCCAAAGGCCTGGATCCCATGGAAACGTCCTGCAAGAGTCCAGCTGAAGACCTAGAGCTCATAACAATGCCTCCCAAAAATCCAACTGGAGACCCAGAGCCCACGACAATATCTCAGGAAGGCCTGTTTCATGGATCTGTGCTGCAAAGGCCCAAGGTCAGTGGTGGAATCTAGGAAGTCTGTGCCAGTGGGATGAAGGGTTTGTGCTAGCAGGTTGATGGATCTGCACACTGCAGCCAGGAAGCCATGCTGAGAGTAAGAACCAGAGCTCCCCAGAAGGTACCACAGCTGTCCTCGGAAACAGTGAGGTCCCCAGCTCCTCCAATGGTTAAGACAGCTGAGTTCCCATCAGGGAAGCCAATGCAACAAGCTTCTTCAGGAGCCTGAGCTGTGCACATTCTTCCCTTCCGGACCCAGGAAGTGATGCTCAGAGTGAGGACAAGAGCTCCCGCAACATGAACTGAAGCCTTTCTCTGCTCCCAACAGCCTAATTTCTCCTTCTCCAGTTCTGCCTCTTATGCTGCTGGCAAACCCCAAGATGGGCCTCTCACACCCAGCACCACGCTTACTCAGTTCATCTGAGGGTTATAAGTTGACCAGCAGTTGCCAATCCACCACAGTGATTGTTAGTAAGATTTTATTTCAGGGCAAGTTTCTTTCATAAACAGAAGCACAACATAAATCATAACACTGATAGACTCAGGACTCTTCTTTTCACAAAGAAAATGAAACTGTCAGGCAGTTATGCCTTTGTCTCCCTGCTATCAAATCTTTAAACCCGACCGCCTCTTTTTCTCTCCTGTCTCCTGTTTCTTTCCCTCTTATTACAGTTCAGAAAATGGGCTTCTGTCTGTGTTACAGATCTACCTCCCCTGGACCTATCCCAGGGCTTCACACTTCACACTCTTACCTTTCTCTCTCTTTCTCCTTTGACTGCGTGCTATTACATTCTTCGACTCATCAGTTAAACATATACAGTTCGTTGTCATACCGAAAGGAAACCATTACTTTGGATTCTACTTCCCTTATATATTGTTGACGTGTTTTCTTTCTCTTGTGAAGGCCTTGAAAAAGCTGCTTACATTTACCTTCCGCCCCGCTGACTCCTGAACTCGCTCCTCTGTGCTCCTGTCCCGCTCCTTCGGTGTGAGGCTCCTGCTATAAATTTTCTTTGAGGAATCACTGTGCCTTACCTGGATTCTGAGCTAGAGTTCTTCCGGGCTGCATCACTGATTCCCTCCTCCTTTTGCTCTGCATTCTGTCCTCCAATTTTACCCATGCACATATCTTTAATGAGCCTCTGTGTTCTAAAAACCTTCAAAGGACCATCTCCACTCCAAACTTCTCACTTGAGCTCCAGATTCATGCAACGAATTGCCAACCTACCATCTCCAAGCAGAAGCCTCAGAACTAAAACATTAGCAAAATTCACCTCTCTGTACTCAAGCCTTCTCTGCGCATTCTCTTGCTTAATAAATGGCATTACTGTGTATCCAGTAGCCACCAAGAGCCCAGAGTGTAAATGCGGACATCATCATTTCCTGATAGCAAAAAAATACAGTTAGTTCTGTGTAGCCTGATTTCCTATCAGTTTAAGGTTACTTTATTTATGGTGACCTCAGCCAGCCACTAAGTGACTGTCATTCCTGCCACCTAGGGTTCCCCTTCTGCTAATCTCTTAAATTTGGCCCTGTATTCCTCCACCCCCACCCCCTGTCTTGGACTGGGTAAAGCTAGGTACCATAGCATGAGGTCACTTAGAATATCTCGTGTGGAGCCTTAGGCATTCAGCAATTGAAGACCTTGGTAGCCAATGGCATGCTAAGACCCAAGTCTTGTCAACAGCCTTGTGAGCAAGGTGCAAGCGGACTCCTCAGCACAAGTGAGCCTTGAAGTGCCCTCAACCCCTGAGGACAGCTCCACAGCAACCTTACATCAGCTTCTGCTTTGATTATTCTGTTTATTACTTTAATTTACTAAGTTTTGGTTAATTTGCTATGTATGCAGCAAAAAATAAACAATGTAATTTAAGAAAAGGAAAAACATGCTCTTGTAGAAAGAGGCTCCCAATCCATCATAACTCTATGATTTTGTAGATTGCAAAACAAGCATTTAAAATTTGTGCCGGGAAATTCTCTAAGAAAGGAAAAGGTATGTGTCCCAGAATATTAAATCAGAGCAACACGACTTTCAAAGACACAGTAGTGAAAATAACCAAATATTTGAAACATATACAAGAATTTTTAAAGCTCTCCACAATAAGTATTAGAAACCCAATTTACTACCAAAATTTTAGCATGAATATATAGTAATCATTTTCTGATATATAGTTGGATCTAATAAGAAAAAGGTTTTTTTAAATTTCAGTAAATTATTGAGAAATCTTTGTTACAACACAGACATTTTACATTAACTGATGGATGGTAGCTATTTAGATTTGAAATGACTACAGAAATGAGCTATATTCCCTCATTTAAATTTTGCTCCTAAAATGAAAGCCTATTATTAACATGAAGAATCTGTTAACTAGTTACATGATATGTTTTTTTAAAAAGGAGGCATTGCATAGGTGAAAATAATTGCTATGAAGGTATTAATCAAGCATCACTGGAGAAAGAGCATTCTTTAGGACAGAACTTTAAAGAAAAATGAAAAAAATGCACTGGAAAATCAGAGCAGACATGCATGGTATGAAGTAGGGCCCCAGCTTCCTTTGCATGTTCATGGTCCTCCAGTTTTCCCAACACATTTTTATTTATTGTGAGTCAGGTCCTCACTCTGTAGTTCAGGCTGACTTTGAACTCATTATGTAGCCCATGCTAGCTTTGAACTCACAGCAATCCTCCTGCCTCTGATTCCTGAGTGCTGGAAGTATGGCATGTGCTATCACATTTCACAAAGAGCTTGCCCTTTATTTATGACCTTGTAAGAGGATTAATTAATTGTACATGCATGGATTTATTTCTAGGCTCAAATCTCTTCCCTTCATCCCTGTGTCTGTTTTTGCGTTAGAGCAATACTGTTCTGATTCCTATCACTCTGTCATCTAGTTTAAAACCAGGAAGTATGATACCTCCAGGGTTGTTCTTTCTCAAGATATTTTGGCTTTCTCATCAATGGGACACAGTATATGACACCCAAAAGTTAAAGGGGGAAAGGTTTATTACAACTCACAGATTGTAGAGGTTTCAGTCCATAGTCAGCTGGTCCAAGGTAGGGCAGCATGGTAAAGGGGAATGGTAGAGAAGGCTTGCTTAAGACGTGGTATTCAGGAAGCAGAGAGAGAGAGAGGAAGAGAGATCAAAAGAGAGCAGGAAAGAGACAGACCCGCTTCACACCCATGACTTGCCTCCTCTTAAGCCTCATCTCCAAAATCACATTTACCTGTAAACACATGAACAGGCTAATCCATTGACAAGCATCACATCTCATGATACAATCACCCTCCCAAGCCTCATCTATAAGCTCGTGAGGCTTTGGGAGGACAACGGAATTTTTTTTATTTTTTTTTATTTTTATTTTTTTTTGCAGTACTGGGGATCAAACTCAGGACCCTGCACTTGTTAGGCAAGTGCTTATTCCACTGAGCTATATCCCCAGCCAGGACAACGGAATTTAAATGTTGAGGTACATTTCTCTGTGACCCCGTTAAAAAGTTTTATTATGGAAGCCTGTTAGAGATGTGTTTTCTCTATTAACTGAACCGATCATGTAACTTTCTCTTTCATTTCCTTAAATGTTGTGTGATATTTATTTGCATTGAACCTTCTTTGCATCTCAACGATAAATCTCAGTGAATTGTGATGAATGAATGATGGTGGTATTAAATTTGATTGGCTAATATTTTTTAAAATAATTTTTGCAATTATGCATATAAATTAATCAGGGATAGTGGTCTCTGATTTTTTTTTCAGATAGTGTTTTTATGGCTTTGGTATCAGGGTAATGTAAACTCACAGTGGGAGTTTTTTGATTACTGATGCAAATTTGTTATTTATTATTAGTTTGTCTAGACCTTTCATTTTTTTCTTGATGCACTCGTGGTAGGTTGTATACTTCCAGGATTTATCCATTTGTTCTGGATTATCCACTTTATTGGCTTAAATGATTCATTGTAGTCGCATCATTTTTTGCTGTGTGGTATGTGTGTGGTATCAGTTGTAACGATTCCTCTTTCCCTTGTAATTTTATTTGAGTTCTTTTCTTGTGGTTAGTCTAATTGAAGGTTTGTCAGTTTTCTCTATATTCTCAAAAAGCCAACTCTTAATTTCACTGATGTTTTATTGGTTTTATTGTCGGTTTTCTATTTAATTTCTGCCCCAGTCTTCATTATTTCTTTCCTTCCACTACTTTTAAACTCACTTCATTCTTCTTTTTCTAGTTCATTCATTGATAAAGTTAGGCTGATTTTTTGAGGGGTTTTGCTTTGCTTTTGTTTTCACCATTTATGTGTTTTCTTCTTGGGAATATTTTTGCTTTATTTCATGAGTTCTAGTGCTTTGCATGCTTATTTCTTTCTTAAGATTTTTAAATTTCTACTTAATTTCTTCTTGTATTCATTCTTCAGTAGTGTTTTATTCAATTTCCATGCATTTGAGGATTTTCCAATTTTTCTCTGGTTATTGATTTCTAATTTCATACCATTTTAATTGGAAAAATAACTAGATATAGTATAAGAAGATATCTAACTTCAAACTTTAAGATTGGTTAAGAGGTATTTTGTAGCCTAATATATAATCTATTGTGGAGAATACTCTATGCGCATATAAGAATGTGTATTCTGGTAGTATTAAGTGCTATGTTCTATATTTCTCTCTTTGAGGTCCATTTGATCTATATCATTGTTTAATATTCTGTTTCTTTATAGATGTTATGTCTGTATGATCTACTCATTGTTAGAAGTTCTGATAACAAATTTTCTACTATTATTTTATTGCTATTTATTTCTGTTAGCTCTGTTAGTATTTTACTTGTTTTATATACTTGGGTTATCATTTTTGATGTGTAAATATTTATAGTTGTAGCATCTTCATGATTAATTTACTCCTTTATGATTAAACAATGACCTTTTTGATGCTTGTGATATGTACAGACTTCAAGTCTATTTTATCTGATGTAAACATAGCCCCTTCCAACCTTCACTTGATTGCCACTTGCATGGAATACCTTTTTCTAATCTTCATTTTTAGTCTATGGTTGTCCTTAAATTCAAAATATTTGTAGAGGAAAAATTGCTGGATTTTTTCAATCTTAAAATCCATCCATTTTTGGTTGCTAATATTTTTATTTTAAAAGTAAAAGAATGAAAACATATTAGCAAACAGACAGCCATTTCCAAAGTAGCACAAGAATAGTACAAGCAATACTGAATTATAGACAAGGTGACAGGGAATTAACAATGGTTGTTGTATTACATATTGATAACTTAAAAGTGCATACTCAGGAAAACAAATATAGACATGCAAGATTGATCAAATAATTAATCATTAACAGTTCCTTTCAATAAAGCCATAGAAGTCAGTAGTATAACTATGTTAGCTATCCTGCATATATATACATACATAATTATCCCTTTCTTTCTTTTCTCTTTTCCCTCAACCCAGTTGCTCTTTACTTTTGAGCAGTTTCCTTTCATTTCACAATGTTTATCATACCTCCTGATTTTATTCACACTTTCTGATTCTTATACTAGTGATACAATACATTGCTTACACATACACATCTGGTTTATTTCACTTATGAGTATGGTCTTTAGTTGTGACCATTTACATATAAAAGCTCAAGTTTATTTTTCTTTATAGCTGAGTAATATTCCATTATACAAAGATGCTACAATTTTTTTATCCAGTCCTCAGTGGATGGACATTTGTGTTGCTTCCATGTTTTAGCTATTACAAATTGTGCTGCTATAAACATGATGCACATATATCACTGTGATATGATGTTTTCAGATCTTCTGGGAAAATACCCAGAAGGGGAATAGCTGGGTTGAATGGGACCTCTAGACCTAGTTTGAAAATCTTTACTCCCATAACATAGAAAACTCAGAAGAAATTGACAGATTTCTAGATATTTACGAATTACCCAAGTTGAATCAGGAAGGTATAAAAATCCTGAACAACTCAATATCAATTAATGAGATTGAAAATGTGATTAAAAACTTACCAACAAAGAAAAGCCCAGGCCCTGATGGATTCACAGCAGAATTCTATAAAACATTCAGAGAAGATTTAATATCAACACTCCTGAAACTCTTCAATGAAATTGAAAGGAAGAAATTCTCCCTAACTCATTTCTGGAGGCAAGTATTATACTGATTCCAAAACCTGAGAAAGACCCAACCAAGAAAGAGATCTACAGACCAACCTCCCTAACGAACATAGATGCAAAGATACTCAATAAAATACTAGCAAATAGAATGCAGCAAATCACCAAGAAAATCATACACCATGACCAACTTGGATTCATTCTAGGAATGCAGGGATGGTTCAATATATGCAAATCAATTAATGTAATACACCCTTATCAATAGAGCTAAAGACAAAAACCATATGACCATCTCAATAGACGGGAAAAAGCTTTTGACAAAGTCCAACATGTATTCATGATAAACACCCTACAGAAAATAGGAATAGATGGCCTTTATCTCAATCTGATCAAAGCCATCTGTGACAAACCAGCAACCAGCATCATACTAACTGGACAAAAACTGAAAACTTTCACTTTAAAGTCAGGAACAAGACAAAGATGTCCACTGTCACCACTACTATTTAACATAGTTCTGGAAGCATTAGCCAGAGCAATTAGGCAAGAGAGAGAAATAAAAGGAATAAGGATAGGAAAGGAAGAAGTGAAATTATCACTATTTTCAGACGACATGATACTTTACGTGGAAGACCCCAAAAACTCCATCAGAAGACTCCTTGAATTAATCAACAAATTCAGTAGTGTAGCTGGATACAAAGTCAACACTCAAAAATCAATAACATTCCTGTACACAAACAACAAACAGACTGAGAGAGAAATTAAGGAAATCATACCTTTCACGATAGAATCCAAGAAATTGAAATATTTAGAAATAAATCTAGCAAAAGAAGTAAAAGATCTATTCAATGAAAACTACAGTACTTTGAAGAAGGAGATCAAAGAGGACTTTAGTAAATGGAAAAATATTCCTTGCTCATAGATAAGAAGAACCAACATTGTGAAAATGACCATACTACCACAATATTGCTGTACAGATTCAAAGCAATTCCCATTAAAATACCATTAGCTTGTCTCACAGATCTAGAGAAAACATTCCTTAAATTCATCTGGAACTAGAAGAGACCCAGAATAGCAAAAGCAATCTCGGGCAACAAAGAAAAGTCAGGTGAAATCACAATCCCTGACCTGAAATTATACTACAAAGTTACTGTAATACAATTAACCTGGTACTGGCTAAAACACAGACCTGAGGATCAATTGGTTGCTAACTTTAATCCATTTAGATTTAAATAATTATTGATAGAACTTATAAATTTCATTTTCTTTTGTTTGTTTTTGTTATACAGTTGTTTAGTTCCTCTCTTTTTGCCTTCATTGACATTTATAGTGATATAATTTGTTTTTTGTTGTCTTTTTTTTGCATCCATTATGTAGTATGTATGTGCCTGGGGGAGAGTTTACTGTGAGACCTGCATAAAACTGTCTTTTGTTACAACAGTCTGTTTTAAGCTAATAATTTCAGTGTCATATAAAGCTTCATTTTCCTTTCCTCTCCTCTACCCTTTATTGTTAATGTCAGAATTTACTTCTTTTGATATTACGTATTTGTTAAGAACATTTTATGGTCAGAATTATTCTGAACACTTTGTCTTTCAGCTTAATGCTAGGTGATTTTATACTAAGTGTTTCATGGACATTGTGTTACATTTTTCTGTATTTGCCTATGTGCTGGCATAATTTGTACTTTTATAAGTTAGCTGGTCTCTGTCTAGCTTCTTTTTATCTTAATATGAATAACTCCCACTGGTACCTCCGGTAAGGAAGTTGTACTGGCAACAAACTCTTCAGTTTTTATTTCTTTGGGAGTACATCTCTCCATTTTAAAAGTCAATTTTTCCTTTTATAGTATTCTTGATTGTTCAGATTTTCTTTCAGCATTTTGAAACATCATTCTATTGTCTTGTATTTTGATGGTTTCTGATAAGAAATCTTATAGTACTATATATGAGTTGGGTGTATAGAGGATTCCCTTGTACATGATGCATTATTTTTACTGTTGGTACTTTCAACATTCTGTCCTTGAATTTCAAAAATTGATTTTGCCCCAGAGTGGACCTTTCTGTGCCAACTTATTTGAATACTCTGTGTCTCATAAACTGAATGCCCATTTCTTTCTCCAGACTTGAGAAGTTTTCAGACATTCTTTCTTTAGTTAGGTTTTCTGCTTGCTTTTCCTCTTTCTTCTCCTTAACTTTCATAATATATATAAATGATTAACTTGACGCTCTCTTAAAATTCCTCACTCTTTTTATTTTTTCTCCTGCTTGAGTAGATCATTTCAAATAATTTATCTTGAAATTCTCTTATTCTTTCTTTTGTTGGATCAGGTACCAGGCTGTAGAAAATCTATATCAAATATTTAATTTCAGCCTCTGTAGTCTTCATCTCTAAAAATTTCCATTTGGAGTTTTTAAAATAGTCTTTATTTCTTTCTGGAGACTACCCATTTTGTTGACCTATTTTTCTACTTTTGTTTTGTTGTCTCTATGGGTGTTCTTATTCACTGAACTTCTCTAAGAGAGTTATCTATTTTTTTTCTCAGAGAGTTCATAGATCTCTGTTGCTTTAGAGTCAGTTTTTGGAGTTTCATTTCCTTTGGTGATTTCATGTTTCTCTGATTTTTCATGATCCTTGTATCCTTGGATTAGTGTATGTGTTTGAGGACATGGACAACTCTCTGTGACTTTATAGGTTTATTTCAATAGGGGTAGATCTTCACCATTAAGTCTGTGCTGGGGTTCTACTGGGGCTGGCAGGTAGTTTGTACAGGCAAATGGGACTTAAGATCAGGTACTGTAGTTGAGCATTGCCAATGCCTGTTTTCTAAGATGGGATGAGGCTTCTATTCAGTTTGCAAGATAAAGTAGGAATTTGGGCTGGATTTAGGGTCCCAAATGGGCTCCTAATATAGGTAGGAAGGCAAACTGTGTTCCTTATCTAAGCAGGATAACTGGTTTGACTCCACAATCAAGCTTGGTTACTGTCAGTCTTGTTAGGGGACAAGATTTATTGCTGAACTCCCTGACTGGATGAAGATTCCAGTTGTATTCTGAAGTGGGTGGGATTTATGAATGGCTTCTGCAATGGGAAGAGATGCTGGTTGTTGTCCATGGTCTGGCAGGGTCCCTGTCTGTGTACTCCAGTTGGACCTGGTTAGCAGGCTACACTCCACAGCGGGATAGGGCTAACTGGGCTCCACAATCAAGAAGAGTCACAAACTGTACACTAGAGTTGTGCAAGGTCCCTGCCTCCAGTTCCAGGCTGAGCAGGGCTGCAGAATGGACTTCAAGGCTGAACAAGGTTGCTATCTGTTTTTGACATACAAACTCGTACATTCCTGGAAAAAAAATTTATGACATTAGTAGCTATGTTCCCTCTTTTCTTCCTGATTTTAGTCATCTGAGTATTCTCTCCTTTGTCTCGATCAGTCCAGGTAAAGCTTTGATAGTTTTGACACCTTTTCTGTTAGGAACTCAGCTGATCTGGAGAGAAGTGAGCTGCTAGATGTTAGAACAGTCAATGAGCAAGATATTAACCCAGGGAAAATACTGGTTATGTCCCTCTCCCCAGTCCATTTTTCCTCCATGGAATTGCACAGGTCCAGGGTCCAGTGGATCTGCACATATACGGGAATCATTTCAGTGTTAAGTGGTCTCCAAAGAAAAGACTTCTGTAGTTTTATAGATCTGGGCACTAGGAGAAAGGACAGGCAAGGATCTTGCAATGGAAAAGTTCTGAGGACTGAGTCATACAGAAGAAAAGTTACTTCGGGGCTTCTGGTTCGGTTCTTCAAAAAGAGTCTCTGCAGAGCTGCCTGAGGAAGGCTTCGGGTGAAGGTTGCACATAAAGATGCTCTAAGAGAAGGTGCCTGGGATAAAATACTGACACATAAGAATATTCCTGTTCAGGGAGGCCTCCATTCCTGACTCTCCATCTCTTCAGAGACTGCGGTTCACTAGTTATACACCAGGTCTAAGGAGAAAAGGCCAGAGATTTCTTCCTTGGTCTGCCAGTCAGAACCTTTATAATAGCCTAAGGTTGAAAAACGACACCATTTCGCCCAAGATCCACACTTGTTATTTTCAGTGGATTGACTTTTGGTCTTATTCTCTGTTGTTTTCTACTCTTGATTTCATTGACTGCTGTTCTAATCCTTAACATTTTCTCTACTTTGGGTTTATTTTCCTCTTTTTCCTTACTTCCTTAAAGTTGAAGTTTAGCTCATTTATTTGAGATTTTTATTATTTTAAAAAAATGGATATATGGTTACAAATTTTCCTCAAAGCATTGCTTTGGTTGCATTCTATACACATTGGTATTTTGTGTCTCTTTAGTTTTTATTCAGTGAGCTTTCTACTTTCCTTTGTAATTCCCCTCTTTGACAACTCTTTAGAATTATGTTGTTTTTTAGAAATTTATAGATTTGTATGATTTGTTTCCCTTAGTGATTTCTAATTTTGTTTCACCCTGGTTGTGGAACTTATCTGGTATGATTTTAGTTTTTAAAATTTATTGAAATTTGTTTCATGGACTGATACTTTGCTCTGTCCTGGAGAATGCTCCATGTTTATTTGCAGACCTGGTCCTTGGATAGCCTTGGTTGACCTAGGTCTTCCTCCTTTTCTCACTTCTGGTTCTCAGAATAACTGTAGGATATATTAGGAATGCAACATCTTAAGAAGGAACTGCGCAGTGTAACCTGGACTCTTCCACCTCCTTCCTAGAATACAAGCTCTTGCAACGCTTTGACTGGGGAGCAGCGAGCTACCAAGATCCTCCAGATAGGTGCCTTTGCAGGTCCCTCAGCTGTGCTGGGATGTGAGGCACATGCAGTATCAGTCCATCTACTCTGGGCTACTTCTCTAAGCTTTAAGGTATGTCCTGGGCTTCTCTCACCCCTTTCTGCCCAGATGTGAGTAATCTAATCGCTTTACTTAACTTGAGTATTCTGTCTCCCTGCACTTGAGCAAGTGGTAAAATTGAAACTCAAGATGTGGTACATGACAGGGTCTGCCTCCCGCTCCTCATGCTGATATCCTCCGCATGGTAGGAGCTGTCCCCTGCGATCAGTACGTGCACGGTGAATCTGGTTCACAGGGCTCGGGAAGAATGTATACTCCGCTGGTCTATGTAGTATTCAATAAATATCTGTTAGGAGCAGTTACTTTAGTGTAATTCAAGTCCAATTCCATATTGATTTTCTGTCTCATTCTATCCATTATTCAACACGGGATGTTGGCATTTCCACCTATTACTATAGAACTATGAATTTCTCCTTACAGTTTCATTGGTTTGCATCATGTATTTTGGGGCTTTGATTATAATTACTGCTATATATGGAGTGGCCTTTTTAAATCTTAAAATATCTTTCTTGTCCCTAGGAATAATTTTTGTTATGGCTATTGCTGCATTAGACTGTTTAAATAATAAACAATTTTTTATTTCCAGTAATAACTTAATTTTAAAGTCCATTTCGTCTGAGTTTTCTTTTAGCATTGCATACATGGGATTGTTTTTCACCCTTTTACTTTCGTGTGCCTTTGAGTCTGAAATGTATCCATTATAGTCTGCATGTAGTCGAACCAAGTTTCTTTGGCCATTCTGCCAACCTCTTGTTTTAGGTATTTATTTTCATATAATTATCCATAAGGTATGTGTGTTTTTTTTACTTATTTTTTATGTTATATCTAATTTTTATTCTCTTATTAATCTTTTTCCCTTTTCTGTTAAATAGATATTTTCTAGCATGGTATTTTAACTTTTTGTAGTTTATTTTCATATCCATTTAAAAATTTTTGGTTTTTTTCCAGGGCATTGTTATTAACATTTTAATTTATAAACTGATCGCTGAACAAGATGATAGGAATTTGCCAGTGGTTGTTCTATTGCATATTGTTGTCTTGAAGGTAGTTGTTTGGATTACCTGATATAAGCTTATATTAATACTAGTATTTTTCCTCCCTTTGCTCAATCTCTATACTCTTCTTTGATCAATCTTCTGCACGCTGAATTCTCTTTTGAGCCCCTCTATAGAATTTATATTCCAATATTTGTACTTTTCAACTTGAGTTTTGTCGCTTTGATAAAAATTCTACCTCTGTAGTGATAGTTTCTTTTTTTAGTTTAAAGAGAAAAAAATAAAATAACAACAACAATAGCAACACCAACAAAACAACACAAAAGCAATAAAACCAATACAGGATTTCAAAATAAGATGGTAGGAATTAACAATGGTTGTTATAGTACTTGTCTTCAGCGAAGTTGCTCAGATTGCCAGATGTAAGAACGCAAGATTGATCAAACAGTTAAAGAGAATAAAAAGTAATTTAAAAACATTAAAAACAATACAGAGCTTCACTAGAAGAGATGGTAAGAATTCACCAATGGTTGTTACATTGCATATTATTGTCTTCAAAGTAGTTGCTCAGATTGCCGGATATAAGTATGCAAAATTGGTCAAGAAAAAAAAAATTATGCCTTAACTGTTCCTTTAAATAAACCAATAGACATCAGAAGGACAATTATCCCAGCTATCCTTGTACATATTAATGAGGTACTTTTTTCTTAAATCTGGCGTTCTTAATATATTAAAAATAGATGATTACAGACTAGACCATGCATCTTTCCTAATAAATGTGCAATTCTCTACATACAGTTTTCAAGAACTCCTTTTCACTTCTGTGCGGAGCACACACCGTTGTGCTTCTTAGTCCCCCTTATCATCATTTTTAAACATGTTACATGACAAAGTGCCAACCTTGGATGGCTGGTTTTCCTTAGAATTAGTTGCCATCATTATTTTATGTTTTCATTTGCTTGTTTAACTTATTTATTGAACTAATTATATGAAATTTGTATTTTTCACTGTGGTTAACCATCAAAATCTTTACTTAGCTGGTCATCAGCTAATGATTAGGCAGAGCTTTATTTAAATACCAATATATCTCCTTGCCTTGCTGAAAGGTCCGTGTGTGCAGTGTGTGTGTGTGTGTGTGTGTGTGTGTGCGCGTGCGCGCGCGCACGCGCGTGCGCGTGTATGTGTGTGCCCTCCATGTCCGGACAGGCAGTTTACAGCTCTGGGTTAGTCATCTCTTCCTGACTGCAGCCAGAAGCAAAAGCACAGAGTCTTCTCCGGTGCTCTCTAAGCATGCACAGGCCCTAACTTTCCAGAGTCTCAGGAATATGTAAAAACTTTGAAAGCCTCTCAGGGATACTTTATTTCACAGATTTTCCCCTTAAGTGGTTTATTCAAGTGGTTGTTTACCCCAACTGTTTTCAAAGTTCCAAGCAGTTATGATGTTAAATAAATAACTGCCTCTGATTGTTTTTGACAGATGTCCCAGGGAAAAGGCTATTCACTTTATGGAAGCTCAGAACTGGGTCAAACAAAGAATAACCTTTTGAGAGGGATTTTCAAGGATTTACCAGACAGGTTAAATAATAACAGTTGTCTGGGACGGAGGCCTTGGTGGAGCTCAAGCCCTTTTCATTCCCTTTTAGTGTCTACAAGGATGCTGGCTTTCAAGATGATGGCAGCGGTGCTGGTTTTAAAGGTTCTCACAAAACTAGGGGAGAGGAACGAGAGAGGACAAGACAAATGCCACAAAGCCACCAAGCTCATGATTCTTACTGAGATTTAGCTGGGGTTTTTGAACAAATAATCCCCATATTGTTGCAAGCTTTCGGTTAATTTCCACAGTTCTAAAAAAAAGTTACTTTTGCTCATTTTTTGCAGTATCTTTGTTTTCTTTATGGTCCTTGCTCCCAATAACATGCGGCATTAATTCTTGCAATCATATTTTTCTTTTTGTCCTGCAGGTTTTTGACTGAAAAACATCCTCAGTGTTATATATTAGCATACTAAATATTTTTAGAACAAACTTATACTTGCATATTTGTTCCTAAGATAATCATTTGTTGAAGATAAACATTTTGTTCTCCACAGGTTTGCAAGTACCAAACTGGCCTTGAAACAGACAGATCATAAAGGCATGATTACAGCATCTGAAGCACAGCTGTAATTACTCTTCTCTTATTATCAATTACAAATCTGTCAGACTTTGCTATGTGAAATGGAATGTCCAGTAGTATTTTCTGGGAGAAATACATGGCAGAATAAGACCATATTTACAATTTAATACAACAAATTTCAATGCACTATTAATCATTAGAGTTATCAGTTACCAGTGTTTAAACATATGAGATTTACTATAGCATATAAGTTAATAAATCAGGAGCCTTTGTTAAAGGGATGAAAAGCAGAAACAAAAAAGATATGACAAGCCTTCATGACGGAGGTAGCTTTTCTGTGTTATAGCTTTCATTTTTAAAAATAGTACGCATAATTCTTACAACAACAACAAAAGACACATAACCTTTTCCTCTTTACTGCTTTTATTTCTTTTCCTGTTTTCTAGGATTTCTTCATGAATACAAATAACACAGTTTTTTTTTTTACTAATACGTTCATGATTTTATAACGTGGGATAAGAAACATAGTATTCAAACCACACGTAAGCAAGAAAGCATTTGGTGATTCTCTTAATATGCAAACTATCGGATGCCAGTTAGTTGGTGATTCTTTCCGCAGCAGTTGCCTGTGTGTGGGCAGGAATGCAGTCCAAGTTTTCATTCCTCTTGCTGTCTCTTGTGATGTTGGTTTCAGGCTTCTACTATTGGATCCAGCTGAGGCTGTCCTCACAGTGGGTGGGCCTGGAGATATTTTCTCCTCATACCCTTTTCATCCCACTCCCCCATTGGTGGTAAGCATCTTTCTTTCCATCCAAGTAAGAATCTATTTGCTTTCTGTCTTTTATTGCGAGATGAGCATTTGGCCCACAGAAACTAAAAAGACAAATACTTTTGCATCTCCAGAAAAATTTTGCATTTCAATGAGACATTTGGTGGGTAGACATACTTTAATCCTTTCAAAACACATTTTGTACAGTATTAGATCTGAATGCTCCTGTGTATTTTCATCCAAACCATAAACAGGCAATCCTCAAAGGAGTAAGGTGGAATCTAAAATGTCAGTGCTGATCCAAACTATTTATTTAGGTTTTGTGGGGGTCCTTTAGACTAACTTGAACAAACCACTAAAGATATCTTTTTTTTCTTGATAATTCTGAAAATCATTTTTTGTGTGTGTATGGTTCATAAGGTTTCGCAGGGAGCAGGATTACCTTATATTCATCTACATTACCAGCTTAATACATTATTTAGAAGGAAAAATTATGGATAAATTTCTAATTTTAATTTAGTGATAAAAATTATGCCTATTACCGACCAGATCCAGCAAGTAGGGACAGAATAGGCCAGCGAACTTGATGTTAACCTCCTTTCATTTTCTTTGCCCTTACAGTACAAACACTGGGAAGCTATTTAATGACAAATATGTTACTGTCTGAAGATTATAGTTCCAGGCTTAGCTTTTCTATTCTAATCCATTCTATGATGTTGATTTAAGATTAAATCTTTCTTCAATAAGAGAATGCTATGGATTCCTCAAATTTCAGAAAGAGGCTGCCAAATGCAGAGGTCAGAATATTACACAAATAAGAAATATCATTAAAGATATATTTTAGATATTACTGCTTTATGTTGCAAATAGCATAGTTAACCTGGAAGAAGAGAACCAGTTTACAGATGTGAGAGTATTATTGAAACCAAATAAATTAATTTGTTTAATCCGGCCATAGATGTTTTGACAGTGACTCTGAAGAGCGGGCACCACTTTTTTCATATCACATCTTGATAGGCTTATTTGTCGTTGGTTACTCTGTCATCAATATTTCAACCATCACGATAATAATATAAACAAGTACTATGTAAGAAAGGCCTGTCCCTATACGGCTCTTTTTAAGGCAGACAATGCTAAGCACTAATCGAACTTTTCCCACTCATGAGGGGCACAGAGTTGAACTACATTTCCCAGTTTGCTTTGCAATTAGAGCCTGCAGAATTCTGGACCATAAAATGTGTGCAAAAGTGGTGTCATGCATTGGAGGTCTGAACTGTCATTAAAACACTGTCATGGGTTATTCTTGTGCTTTTCCCTCTGTCTACCAGCTTAATACTAGCAGAGAGGATTCCACTTCACAAACCCAGAGAAGGGCAAAGCAAAAGTGGAAAGAAGCCTGGGTCCCGGGATAACTGAACGGAATAGAATGTGGCTCCTTTCCCCCACAATCTGCCCTTATTGAAGTGTGGTTGAATGACATGTCTTCATTCTGCTCAGTCACTGAGATTTTGAGTTTGTTGTATCACTTGGCCTATTCTTACCAATCTGCCATTGTAGTATTCTCGTTGGTTTAATTTAATATTGTAGCTATATACATCATGAAAAAATACTGTTTATATAGTTAATTTGGAATAATTTTTGTCATGATTATTTGACAGGTTATTTACTTACTCATTTATTGAGACTGAGTCTCACTATGTAGTCCTGGCTGGCCTCAAATTCGCAACAATCCTTCTGCCTCAGACTCCCAAGTGCTGGGATTACAAGTGTGCGCAACCATGCCCAGCCATTAATGGTTATTTGAATAGATGATCAGTTAATCAAATCTTCAAAAATGAACTTGAAACTGTTTGAGTATGGTACATATGAATATAACAGTAGTAATTCAATAGAAAATCTAGCATTTTTACTTTGAGACATGAATGATATGTTAAAAGCAGGTAGATGGGCTCTGGCTGCATCACGGATAAGGCCCTCATTCAACACCTAGTGCTACAAAACAACAAGGAAGAAGAAAACAACTGCCTAGGTGTCCTGGACATTCATTTTTTGTGAGGGACTACTATACTTTACATGGGGTGGTGGTGACCAAACAAAGGAATGGCAGTCAGTTTTATCTCTTTTGAAAATGGAGAACAATTGAAGAACAAGATGGGAGAAGTAATGACACATTTGGCCAAGCAAAATCAGTTAAGCAGAATGTCTACCAACATAAGCAATTGTTATGACAACAAAGTTGAACAAAAGTTTCTTTTAAAAGATAGGGTATAGTTTATAGAAAAACTAGTTGAAATTTTCTTAAAACTAAGAAGTAGGCAATTTGTAGAGAAGCATAGCTTACTGAACTCCAACAAAAAGCCTGACCTTGGGTGACGAATGTCAAGAATTTGGAAATGCCAAGATACTGAGCATGCTAATACGAAGTCTGAGCTTGTTCGTGCGGAAAAAGAATCAGTCGTCAGTCGCCTACTTCTTTTCACAAAGGAAAAGAGCATTTCATAAAAGAAAACATTCCGAATAGCAAACTTAGAAGCTGGGAGTTACTGGGTAGTATACCTGGGAAACTGCTACCCAAATAGGTATATTGAGAAGTTAGTGGAATATCAAGCCTCTCACTATTCGAGTAGGTGGAAAGAAAACAATTGGCATATTCTACGCCAAAAGATAGACTTAAAATGAAGGGGCCATCAGAAGACTAGGTTCTTTAGTCTGCCTAGGCTGCAGCCCTAACTTAGGTATGCCAGGCAGGTGCTGTGCCACTGAGCTGCATCCCTAGCACTTCGTTATGCCCAGAGTTATAGCGTATGATGTTAAGAACTACTACATGTGGTTTCTCAATCTGAGAGAACATTGAATTGTCTGTGCCATCTCTATAAGATATGTATGCACCTAGTTTTATGTTATTTTCCATAAAATTAGTGATGGCTTTGAAGAATCCAAGGTTGATAGACTTAATTAAGTCATTAGTAAGGGTCCAATACAGTGAGTGAAGGTCCTATGACTCAGTGCGGCTGGTCACTAAAGAGAAAGAAGCTTCATCATGACAATGACAGCTCGCTTTCTCTTTGATACTTCGTTATCCAGAAGGCTGAGCTTCCTAGAAATGGTAAGAGGTAAAGATAAGATACAAAGGCATTTCAGAGTTATTTTCTCTGAGATAAACTAGCAGATAACATTCGTAGACATAGACAAAGCTATAGTTATTCCTATGAGGGGCTGCCTAATTTGTCCACTAAAGCAACTGAGATTCAATAGTCAAGTTAGGGAACCAACACAATCTTACAAGGAGTAGCTTTCAATAAATGCTTACATTTTAAGTAACGAAAGTAGAAGTCTTGCAGAATAAGACAAAAAATTATAGGCAATTGTCAGATAATCAAAAGAAAATACACACATGGTAGATTGCTTAAATTCGTGAGGACAGCTTTAGAAGCAATCAAAAAAGGTAAGTAATGATGGTAATATTATTTGTTTTGTCAAGAGCAAAGGGACTGGTATGTGAATATTTTCCTAGAAAATCTTCCGGGGATACTTATTAATACTTGAAAATAGTTTGTGAAAAAATTGCCTTTTACTGTTTATATCTGTCTTTTAAAACAGCACTTTTATTGGGCTTTAAACACATGACACAAGAACATTATGTTTTTATTTCCAAGTCCTCTGCAGTGTTTCTAGGTTTTATTCAACTGTTTTCTGGGAAAAGAATAGTGCGAGATGAGTTGGAAGAAAAATAAGATGAAGCTTTTGCTAAAGGGGTGAGACACTGATACCTAGCGGTTGTCTGTAATTTGCTTCCTAAAAATTCCTGGTCAGTTATTAGATAAATGCTTCCTGCCTCTCTCAAGGACCATTTTTTATGTGTATTTTATATGTAATTCCCTGTATGTTGTCCTTCTACAATCCTGAAGAAAATTTCTCTTGCTTTTCTCTTTTCTCCCAGTTTCCTCTGCTAGTGTTAAACTTCCTCTGATTTCAAACCTATTGCATAGCACACTCAAAAGCCTGCAGTGTTGGAGGACAGTTTCCTGGGAGGAGGAGAATGTTTATTTTGATAGGAATTGATAGGGCTTCCACTTTGCTTACACAACTGCTGGAAGACCTCACAGTGGTGGCAGCTGAGAGCCCAAGGTCAGGCAGTCCCCACAATTCAGCCTCTGGTGGGGGCCCCTTTACGTGCACTGTAACATGGTAGATGGCATCAGAGTGGGAGCATGTGAAAGGGGACCCCATGGGTGGGACAGGAACCTAGGGAGAGGCCAGTTGTGCTCTTTTAACAACTCACCTTCCTGAGGACTTACTCATTCTATAACAGCTGAATTAACCTTTCCCGGCAGAAGGGGCTTCAGTAACCTAATTACTTGCCCTCAGCCCTACCTCACAAGAGTTCTGTCACTTTTTAGTACTATTTCATTAAGCACCAACCCTCTGACACTTGGACACTTGGGGAACAAGCTATACCCAAAACTTCTTCAATAATGTCTGAAGATGTCTTAAGTTTTTATTTTTGATGTGTTTCTTAAAAGGCATTTAATTAAAAGCAACAGGAAAAAAATAAGAATTTCATGTTAGCATTTTATATAGTTAACCATGAATACATTTTTCTCTTCCTAACTTAGACACCAAATTGTCTGGGCTCTGGTCCTGGGTGTACAGTTCAATAGGTATATGGACAAATTGTTTAAAGTCTCTTTGCATTCATTTTAGTTTTATAAGGTGAAGATGGTAATCCTACCAATGTTTTAAAATTATGGCCAAGATCAAGCAGAGATCTGCTTAGGGAGAACCTTGTACGTTAAGTGACACATAAAGAACAACCAGTGAATTCTTGACGAGGTCATCTTGGCATTAACCTATGATCTGATCCATCCACATAAGCATCAGTGAGCTATAAGGATCATGGAACTAAAGACACTCATTACGTTTTGTCTTTTATAAGAGCCCGCCTGCCTAAGGCCTGGGCTTCATTCTCACCAAAACTCGCTTTCATCTTTACCAAACAGTTACTTCTTTTCATAGATGTTTTGTACCAATTACTCAAGATTACTGAAACTTCAAGTTTACACTTGAGAGTCCCCATCCCTGGCTTTTTCTTCAACATTCTAAATAAAATATGAAAGCCAATTTCTTGTTCTGTAAACAACAGCTTCTTCCTCTGCCAATATTTCTTCCCTAATTATCTTCAGTGCCTACTCTTACCTACTTCAGGTTTTGCTCAATCTTCTCAGAAACTTCTTTCCAAACTTATCTGTTTAAGAGCATAACATTTGCACTACTTGTCCAATCTCTTTCTTTTCTGATTAATATTTTTCTATAGTGTTTATCATATTTGTTATATAGTGTTTATCATATTTGTTTTGTTTATTTTTTTTACTTACTTTTATCTTTTTCTATAATGTAAAACTGAAGTGGGCAAGGATATTTTATCTCTCACTCACTGCACTACTGTAAAGGCCTACCACAGAAGTGAAATTTCCCAAGGTGTGTGTCAGTTTTGGTTTAACTGCAAAGCCAGTGTGTTTTATTAAAAGACACATACACTTTTTAGTGAATTTCCTAAGCTTCTGCAGTGGGCAAATAATGTTTGCCCATTAAATAAATCAGCTTTGGAATATTCCAAACCTTTTTTTTGGCTGATCAGGACTTTTATGTCATCTGGAATATATACTCCAAATAGGTTAAACATACCTCATCATTAACATACTTGTTAGGGATCAAGTTTCTGTCTAAAGGAGCAGATGATTAATTATTCATAGAGGGTTTACTGACTGTGTGACAGACCATCAAACTGGACAGTCTCAAAAAACTGTGCTCTGTGTTATGTTTCCCATCTGCATATTTTCTCTCCTCTTTCACTGATTCTCCTTCCTCTCCTTCCTCTTTCCTCCTTTTCCTACTCTGAAAATTTCCAAGAAGATATAGGCATTTCCTTACATATATTTTCTCCCAAGAATCTTAGCAATTAAGAGCTAAAATGTCCTTAGAGACTATCTAATCTGTAAAAGGAATGCAGATCCATGAGCACCATTCATTTATTCAGTAAGTACTTATCAACTGTCCGGTATGTTCTAGACATGGGTGCTAGGTTATATGGATTAGTTGCTAATGTCAATAGGCAAAAATTGCAAGATTTACAACAGGAGCTGCGTTGAAAACTCCACCCTCACACAAAATAGACTTAATTGTAAACAAGAGATGATGAAGTTCATCTTGAATGTAGTGAAGATATCTTGCTGAAACTGGAAGAGAACTTATATATGGACACAATATTTCTTCCAGCAGAGCACATAGAGAATTCTAAATATGGTTTAAAAACTTGAAAGATGTAAAAATGTGGGAAAAATTAAGTTGCATGCAGATGATTTCCAGGCTGCTGTGAATCTTATCTGACTTCCCTACAGGACTTAATTAAGCCTTTTTGCTACAAATCATGAATAGTGTAAAGTTTTATAAGACAATCCTATGTGGCTAGCCCTACGATTTTGAGAAAGCTGGGAATGCTGCAGCTTTTCTGAGACAGATATGAAACATGGAGAATAGACAGGGAGTTAATGACTTACGAAACGCAATGAACAGCCATGAATTGGCACATGTGAAGGTCCTAGTAGGATTGAGACTCAAACTAATGACGAACTTTTCCCTGAAATAGTCGTTAATACCAACTCGTGGCCATAAGAAATGCAGTGATTTGGTTAGTTCTCCAAACATACCCAAATCTAGAGTTAGTGGGACTTATGGAAGCTGTTGGATCGATTTGCCTGAAGACCGTCCTGAATCTAGTAGTTCTAAAAAACACCCTGCTGCGGAGCGAACCCATGTTCGCACACCTTCATCTTTGTATCTCGAGCTTGTGTCCCTCCTTAGTTCACTGTGCTAATAGAATCCTTCTTGTTGAGTGGATTAGTAGGAAGTTCCCCTTTTGGCAGTACGTTTCCTTCTTAAATGCTGCCCTGCCGATCAGTTCTTAAACTTTATCACAACAAGTCTCATAGTGCTAGTCTTCTTGGCTGTCTCCCTTCTAGACTAGGAACACCCTGAGTACTGCAAGTACTCATCACTAAAATCCCCAAGATCTCAGCTATTGCCTGGCACATCACAAGAGGCTAATAAATATTTCTTGAATGCTGATTGGTACTGAATGAAGAGAGAAGAAACTAGGATTCATGTGCATTTAGTGTATTACTTCAAGCTCAGTCGCCTAAACTTTGTTTTATTCTGTAGTAGTTTATAATAATAATGTCACCAGTATTCCCTGGTTAATTATGCTATTTACTGTTGGTTTAACATAGATTTCTTTACATGTTAACAAAGGACTCTCTCATTCCCTACATTAAAGAATGTCTACTTAAAAATAAGGAAAAGAGCTGGGCATGGTGGTGCATGCCCATAATCCCAGCACTCGGGAGGCTGAGGCAGGAGGATCATTGTGTTTGAGACCAGCCTGGGATACAAAGTGAGCTCAAGGCCAGCCTGAACTGCATAGCGAGACCCTGTCTCAAAAAGACAATCAATAAATAAGTAAGTAAATAAGTAAATAAATGGAAAAGACACTGTTGTCATAAATTATTCCAACTTCTCTCATGTAGAAGTGTTAAAAAGTCAATCTTTTTGACTGTCTTTAAATCACACATGTGTTTGATTCATGATGTGTTAACTGTATGAGTTAAGTCTGGTTTCAGGGTATCAGATGGACTGATTTGCTGTTTTTATCTTTGTTGACCATGAGAGGATATACTAAAGTTTGTATTTTGCTGTGAAATAAAATGGAAAGTAAGATTATTCTACAGTTATTTGATGTGTCATGGCTCATTTTCTTCATGGTTGTCCTTATAGCTCCAAAATGTTTCTTAACTGCTTGAAAACCATTTTTAGAAAATGGGACTATTATGACACTCTTCCTCATAGTTTCAAAATTTTCTAAATAAAAATGCCTTATTCTTTTATTGGACATAGTCTCTTGAAAGTAATGTGAATTCACAGACATGCCTGAGTTTTAATCTATCCTGACCCTTCTCCCAATTATAAGAAACTTGCAATAGATATTTAATTCATTTCTGAAGTTTTTGTATGTTTTCTAAATGGTATTTTTAGAAAAAATGTAGATTTTAGTTAAAAAAATTAGGCTGCTTAGCTGAATAGACTGAAATAATCTTTCACAGCCTCTGGTTTACTATTCTCAGATGGTGGTTGAACAGAAATTGGGGTAAAGAAAATAAAGACGTACACAAAAGTCATCATGAGAGACAATTTAGAGTCTTCAGGATAATTTTTTCATTGTCTACATGATCATATCTTTTGTATAACCCAATGTAAATTGCCTACTGTGCATAAACAACTTTTGAGTGGATCTAAAAAACATTTATGATTAGTTAATACTAACAATTAACTTCTGGTAGTTAACCTATATTGCCTGTAAATTGCAGCATCATCTTTTCCTCTATTTTAGTTATAAGTGAATTCTGACAACCTATAATAGCATGCAAAGACTGTTTAGGGCAGGATGCAGCTGAGTTTGATTTTGTCCAGTTAAGCTAAATATCAGTTAATGATGTAAATTCAAAAGAATGTAGATTTCCATTAACTTCTCTTTCTTGACAATGTTGTCTATATTTTATGTTATGTTCAATAAATTATGTTTTTCAAAATACAGATTTAATAATGGCTAATTCATAGAGAGCTGTTAGTGAAAGGCCATTATGCCTCCTCTAAAAGTAATTGGAAATGTACTGATTTTATACAGCTTTTAACAAATAAAATGTGCAGAAAGGCATCAGGAACCCTTATTCATTTGGAATAATCCCAGGCATCTTATTCATGGGTCAGATTATCATTCAGGGAAACCCTCAAATGACAAACAAATGCCAGACAATCCTTCTTTATGTCAGAAACCGTGTGAAACATACTTTTCCAAAGTCCTACAGCTCCTTCAAAATATTCTAAGGCACAAGAGGATGAGAGAGTTAACAATTTAGGGAAATAAATTTTTTAAAACCATGGTGTCTTTTTGATGATTACATCTGTCACTTTTAGAAATAAGAGAAGCTCGGCCTGACCTCTGTGTGTGTGAGCATATCTTTGTCAGCGATGCCACCTCCACAACAACCCACAGCCATCTCTTGGCTTTTTTCTTGAAAACATGCCTCTAGGCAGGAAATGTGATTTGTAGTCTCTGGAGGTAGCTGCAGAAGAATAGATTTCCATTATAATGGCCCTATGACAAGTACAATTTCACAAAACACCCAACTGACATAAATGACCTGGTCTCCAGAGTCTTTTAACATTGTAATTTTTTGGCACTATTCAGCTCAGAATGTAGCACTGGGTAAAGAGAGAAAACTGCAGTGTAAAGGTAATTAAATGTGGTAATATGGCAAGAAGTATCCATTGCATATTTTCTTATTTCTCTGAAAAGCAAAGAACACTATATGAGGGCATCTCAATGCAAGTAGTAACTACCTTTGAAATATTACAACACGTACATTTGGCTTCTTTGTACATTGCCACAATGATACCTTGCTGCACTAATGCGAGAACCACTTAAAAGTAAGCCTTACAACTTTCAGATTATACTGATGCTCTAATGAACTAGAGAGCATTTCTTCAGATGCTTGATATAAATGCTACCCTCAGTAGAAAATATTCACAGCATTATAAGTCAAAAGGCTGTATGACAATCACCATGACACAGCTGTACAAATGTAAATACCAGTAGCTTTGTGACACAACCTTCTGGCAGCATTTCTCCAATGTGTCAAATCAAGGTGACATAAAGAAGCTGGAGAAGTCTTCTTCATAAGAAATAAAAATAATTAAAATGCTGCAAAATGGGGAGCCTGAAAACCGTGTGAAAGGGGGAAAGGAAATTGCATTATTTTGGACAGAGAAGACAGGTCGAGGGTAATTTAATAACTGCATTCATATAGCATGGCCCCTCCTGATAAGCACAATAACAGAGCTCACAGACAGTACAAAATCATTTCCAGGCTTTTGAACATATTCAAACATCTTTCTCATTTAATTCAGCCTAAACCTTGTCCCATGAGAATGAGAGGAGGCGAGGCTGCATTCTGGCTTGGCAGTATGACCCAGACTTTGGGCAGCTCTTTCAGATTAAATTTCTCCACTGTTTGTAATGCACATTTTAGGGACTCTTACTTTAAAACAGAGCCTGCCAATACATGTAATGCATGCGATGTTCTTTAAGCTGGTGTCATGCAATGTCTGTGGGAAGTAGCTTGCCTTTCAAGTTGCTATCTTTTATTATGAGTGTGTCTTCCACTTGCTTCCAATTTACTGTTGAATGTCAGAAGATAAAGGACCTTCGTCTCCTAGCAACAAGTGGGCTTTTCTGCTTGCGTGCATGACAGTCCTTAGAGGTTTCCTTTGGAATGCTGCCCACAGTATGGAATAAAGCAGATACCTACCTCTCAGAGAACACCATGAAAGAGGAAGACAACATTTTTAAGTGTGTGTGTGTGTGTGTGTGTGTGTGTGTTTATGCGTGTGTGTGCTCACATACATGCATTTTACAAAGAAAGAGTATTTAGCAGCAGTACTATCTTTATTGCAAATGTTACGATTCTCCAAACAGACACTTCACTCAGACTTTTAGATACATTTTGAGGTGGCTGTTCAAAGTTTCAAATGGCTGTCCAAAGCTGTCAATCACACCTGTGTTTATTTTTAATTCTTTCTTAGATGTTTCCCTGCATACTATGCTAGAGGTGTGACAGATTTCTTTGTTGGTTTGAGTCCCAGGTTCATAAAAGGGAATCATCTAAAAAAATCAAATGTCCTTGGATTTTTCATAATATTCACTCTTTGGCCTCCAGAATGAAGTACACTGAAAGCATTAAAAATTATTTCTATAGTTTAACTACTCTGGAAACTCCCGTGAAACTTCTGTAAAAGAGAAATTCCACTGGTATTTACAACCATTTACAGATAAAGAACTTTTCATTTTATAAAAACTACTTCATAATAAAGTTTTCATGTTTTCTTCATGTAATCTTTGTCTATGTTGTTATTTCAGCAATATATGATCTGATTGTTTTTCATATTAAATGAGCATATCAAAGGATTTCTAGTGTCTAAAACAATTTATTTTGTAATCAATAAGGCAAAAGAAATCTATGTGGATTGTTTACGTGACAACATAATCATAACAATCTAAAGCAGGGTGGATCTGAGGTAAGTGGGCTACTGTGTATTTGAGGCCATGAAGATTGTGCTGTATTTTTCTGTAGTATATCCTTTAGTTTTGCAGGAATATTGTTTCACCTCTGGTAATGAAACATCTATAAGTCATTTAAATGGATGACCTGCGTAATTTGCTTGAAGTGATGTTTTTTATTAGCTGAAAGAAAGGAGAAAGCCAGGACTGACAGTTTTTAACATTCAGTCCACTTGGAACCAAAATATGTTTGTCTTTTCTTTCAAGAAGAATGAGGGATAGAAGTTATTCCATACATCTGAGATTGTAAAGACTTTCATGTAAAATAAAAATTCTATGTGTTCAACATCTCAACTCTAATTTTAAAAAATGGAAGTAAGAGAAAATGCCAGCATTCCCTGAGATGATTTGTTATGGTGCTAGGAAATTGAACTTTTGGAAACTTGAGCAGAAAGCCAGAGTTGATCAGATTCCTAGCAGGCCCCTGAAAGCCCTTGCAGTGCTTTACCAAATAAATAAGCAGACCGGCTGTGTTTTCAGAGAAGGAAAGAGGCACATAAACACAATGAAAAACAAATAAATATCTTGTAACTGAATTTTCAAGTGAATTTTTCCTTTTGCAGCAACAAAATTCTCCCTTTGGATGAGCAATGTTAGTCCATTAGAAGAAAACTATTCAGTTTCATAACAGAACCTACATATCCAAGAATGTCATGAGAGTCCTGTGTGAATCCCTTCAAGCTGGCTGGGCCTGTAATAGTTTCTGCTAGCTCCTGAGCGACTGCGAAACAGACACGAGACAACAAAGCTGCCAGAACTGACGCCAGCCTTGAATGTCACTAGAGCTTTCCCTGCAGAATGTATAGCGTAGATGCCCATATGATGGAGTTGTCTGTTATTGCTGCCTTCTCCCTGAAGTTTGAAAGTAAAATATTATATATATATATATATATATATATATATATATATATATATGCTTTTTTAAAAAAAGGTGGGGAAAAATAATATACACATGAATTGCGTGAGTAGTGCAATTTTGATTTAGCGTTTATGTCTTATGCATCAATTTATAGCAATTAACAGTTTTAGTTCAACTTTTTATTTATTTATTTATTTTTGGGGGGGCTACCAGGGATCAAATCCAGGACCTGGAACTTGCCAGGCGAGCGCTTATTCCGCTGAGCTATATCCTCAGCCCCTAGTTCAACTTTTGTATTCGTAATCAGGACACAGCTTGCCTTTCAGATTTGCTTCTCTAAACGCCCCTGTATCTGCTTCACGTATCAGCCTCACCCCATCCACTACGCTTCAGTAATCACGAACTGCTCTCCACAGCCCTGACCGAACAACTATATTTTCCGTCACGTATTCTGCTGTCTCTGGTGTCTTCGCTTTGCCATCAGACTGTGATTCCAACCCCAAACTTGGATCGGTTTTTCAAAGTCCACACAAACATCCCTACTAATGAAGCTTTATTTTTCCGCCTTCTCAGAGAAACTATTGCCTCCTCCTCTGTGCTGCATGTCACCTTCTTGTACTTCCCCTAGAACATTTCATGTTGCGTTGTACTTTTTAAAATTCATACCCAAGTGCCTTAACATTCTGTCTTTCCTGGTGGACCACGACCATAACTATCAGTGCATCTTCCCACCCATACCCGGCACAGAGTAGGCATTCTATTTCTTAGAATAATTCATAGTTGCAAAAGTTTCTATTAAAAGTTGCAATTTTTAGTTACAATTTCTCTTTGTTACATAACACAGAGAAATAGGCATGGAAATAAAACTGTACCAAACTATAGTTGGTGCTAAGCTTAAATTCAGAGACATCATACCGAGCATTCGGTCTATTAAACATTAGATAAGGTTTTATAACTTGTTTCAATAGAGTCGTTGCTTCAGCGTAGGTTTTTAGACCTGACATAAGTTGTTTGAAACCCAGTCATATTTTGTCATCTTCTGCCTAGTCAGCTGGCTGTGGTTGCTTGTGATAAAACCCACTTCTTCCTCCATCTCAGTGCCCTCCAGTGCAACACACCCTGCAGCCACTGATCACTATTAAACCTAATGGTCAGTATCAGAATCTTGTATTTTCTTAGTATTCCCATTCATGTGTGTTTTCTTTAAACTAGGCAATCCACAGCACCCAGGGGGAAACCTAAGGGACAGTGTCCTGGGCACCTTAATCAAGACTTAGGTTCATCGGTTCTCCCCTCCTCTCCTCACTGGACGAGCTGCCTCCAGATTTCCTGGTAGCCTCCATCTGTACCTCCAGCCTCTTCAGCATGTGAGTACTAAATGGCTTTCATTTTGTGCACTGTGGTTTCACCTCCTCATTATTTGTACCTGACACATGCACCTTGATCCAACTTTGCCCATCAGCGTTGTCTTAGGAAATGGTTCTCTTGATTTCTGGCTACTGTTGAGAAAGACCACCAAACCAAATTAGAAAGATACCTTACAACAGAAATCTTTATCTAAAGCATGAGTAACAATAATGCAAACATTTCAGCACTTATTTTGGGGGATAATTCTTTATTTTACATATGCTATCATATTGACTAAATAGATACCAGCATGTTAAAACTTTATTTCAGTGTTATCCTAGTCGTGCAGATATTAAAATCAACTATCAACATTTGGTTATTTGGTTTTATGTTATTTTTACTTTAAGACATAGAGTGAGACATTATTTCACTATGAAAACACTAAGTAAAGACATTTAATCTCATGGCATTTTAAGCTAGTCATATGGAATATAAATTTTTGCTTTATGAAGATAAGCTGTGGACCTTTATATCATGAATCCAACTCAACATTTATCATATGTTTCATCTACTTCTCTTTTTTTAACCAAAGCAATTAAAAACATACTCTACATACTATATTTTACTCCCACATCCTCCATTTTACAAATAAAAAATTGTTACTTTTGGATAATTGCAATGCAATCACCATTCATAAGAAAATAAAAACTTTTTTGAGATGATCTTAAATGCACTCAACTCTATGCAAAGTGTCCACTTATAGTTGATTTGCTTGAAACAGTATCTAAACAAGATTCACACTTAACATTTCACTGATGCATCTTTTCAACCTACTTTACACCATCCAACTTCCTACTTCTCTCTTTTTTCATCCTTTGTGTGATTTACCTACTGAAAAACAAATTAGTTGCTCTATAGAATGTTCCATGCTCTGAATTAATCTATTTCCCTTCTCATGGGGTCAGTCACTTTTCTCTTCATTTCTCCATATTTTCTCTAAATGGAAATTACTTGTAAGATATTGAGTTTTGATTAAATTTATGCTCAATATTTTTGGCAATAACATTTTTTAGGTATTGCCCTGATACTACATTAGAGGCCTAAAATATCTCTCCACTTTTAGTGATGCTGAGACTGATGGATAATTTCAGTGGTCACAATATTCTCTCTATTATAATTTTCTGCAGTAATCTGTGGATCTACTGTCGATAGTTTTAATGAATAGTTGATGACAGTTTTTCTGAATTGATGATAGTTTTCTGAATCACTTCCTTGAACAGTTATAAACAGTGATTTTTTTTTTCCTAATTCTATTATGCTTTGGAAAGTATATAAGCTAGAGCCAGGACTGGTGGCTCATGCCTGTAATCCCAGCACTAGGGTGACTGAAGCAGGAGGATTGTCATGAGTTTGAAGTCAGTGTTGGCTACATAGTAAGTTAAAGACCATCCTGAACTATAAAGCAAGATCCTGTCTCAAAAAACAGAAAAGTTATAAATGACAATTCCTTTATAAAGAACTTTTGCTTGTCGACTATGACTGGCATCCCTGAAATACAGTTCGTATCAAGGCAAGGTAAATGCTCAGCTATTTCCCTTTGGTTATCCATTCTCCTGGACTCTAGCTACTGCCAATGGTGCTACTGCATTTTTAATTTCTCTCGTCGTCTCTTCTGTTCTGTCTCCCACTGTCTCTCCCAGTCTGTCCATCTCTATGGCTCTCTCTCTGTCTCTTCTCTGTCTCTGTCTCTCTCACACACTCCAGCTCTCTCCTCCCCCTTCTCTGTCTCACTTTATAACCATAGACCATTTGGTGCATCCAGTAGATTTATTTAATCAACTACTTTTATTAGCTGTTCTTAGCTCCTCCTCAGATTGTCCCATTCCCATTTTTGGCCAATGGAAGAGCTTCATATATTCTCCTATAACTAACAGACACAACACTCTATGTCCTTATCTTTGTCTTTGGCATCAAATGTCCCAGACTCACATTATGTTTTTCTTTGCTAGACCTAGATTTAGCCATTTTCTCAAGGCGCTCTCTTCCTTTTAAATCAAAACTAAGATTTAGATACCAGAATCTAGATGCAAGATGTGTTCGTTTTGACTGGGTTTTTATTGTTTCTAGGTTTTCTCAGTAGACAATGCTAGAAAATGCAACACTTGAAAAGAAAGAGTTCATATGTGAAGTCACAATTAAAATTAGCACTATAGGATTTTTAATTAACTTCTTCAGTTTACATCCAACAAAGTCACCATATATTCAAAGTATGATAAGTCCACAATGTGCTTGATGCACCCAACCTATGAACGATCATAGCTTAGCAACACAGTACATTGCATCTTATCAGTAGCTTACTGTTATGATCTTAAATCTGGAAGTTGCAGCTCATAGTTGCTGCCCAGCATCATGGGAAAGAATCACGTAGCTTATCAGTATCCTGAGAAAAGTTCAAAATTTAAAATTTAAAGTATGGTTTCTACTGAATTCATGCTGTTTTTGCACCGTTGTAAAATGAAAAAGAAATCCTGTGAAGCCATTGTAACAATTATAGTCTCTTTATTTTTTCTCTTAACACTGAAACAATTCATTTCTAAAATGTGAAATGGTGTTTTTATTTTCATGATCCTATAACAGATAAAATTTTTTACAGTATGTAATTATTATTATTAACAGACTACTAAATCAAGTTTAATATTGTTTGTAGCTCTGCTTTTCTTTAGCATGTTGTGCGGCCAACATGATAGCCAAATTCACTCCTTTCAATTTATTTCCATTTTTCATGAGTTTCAGCCTTAATTTGTGTTTTCTTTTGCTAACTGAAACTTATTTTAATGGATATGTAAAAGCTTAAATGTTGTATATATTCATGGAGTATGGTGGTATATTGGAACACATGTACACATTGCAGGCTACCCACAACTATCTTCTCAAGCTTTTATCATTTCTTAATGAGGAAGACATTCAGGATTCCTTCTGCTAGCTTTTTGAAACTTACAGCTCATTATTGTTGTCTATGCTGAAGTCGCTGTGCACACCAGGACTTCTTACTCTGTCTGATATAACTCCTACTACTATGGCAGGTACTGTAGTGCATGGACCAGCCTCCTTCTTTTTTCGCTTCCTCCTATTTTCATGGCCTCCAGTACCCACTATTCTATTCTCAACAAGTTCTGTTCTTGCCCTTCCACTTCTCCTTCTTCGTGTGCGGGGAATTGGACCCAAGGCCGCATGCAGGGCAGGCCCTTGTTCTACCACTCAGGTACACCTCTGGCCCCTACTCTCAACTTCTTTGAGATCAGCGTTTTCACATTTCACACTGAGATCATACAGTCCTTGACTTTATGTTTCCAGATGATTCCCTTTAGCATAACGATGTCCCATTCCATCTATACGGCTGCCGATGACAGGATCTCATTGTTTAGATGACTGAATAGCATTCCATTGTGTGTTTGTACCATATTCTCTTTATGAGTTTATTGGTTGGGGGAAACTAAGGGTGATTTTATCAGGGCAATTGTGAATAGATCTACAATAAACCACAAGACTGTGGATATCTCTTCAGCATACTGATTTCATTTTCTTTCGATATATATCCAGTAGTGGTTTGCAAAATGATACGTTAGTTCTCCTTTTAATTTTCTGAGGAAACGTCACACTATTATTTTCCATAATGACTGAAGTAACTTACATTCAAAACAGCATGCATGGGTTGCCTTTCCCTCAGATCTTTCCAGCATTCTTTATGTTTTATTTTCTTGATAAGAATAATCTTTACTGCCATCTGGTGATATTTCACTGTGAGTTTGACTTGAGTTTTCTTGATGATTGCTACATATTGGACATTGTTTTGTATGCTTATTGACCATTTGTCATATATAGATGGCAGAGTATATAGAGTGTATATATGTTCTTGATAGATAGATAGATAGATAGATAGACAGACAGTAGATAGTAGATAGAATGGGAGAATGAGTCTAGATAATTAAAACTAAGAACTGAGCGTTTATCTTGCCTTGAATATGAACTGTATTTCAGGGATGCCAAAGTCATAGTTGATGAGAGAAAGCACATATGTATTTATATATGAGACATTTCTATTTTGATCTACATCCCATTTTTTAGAACACATTTATTTTTCTGCGATTGAATTTTGTGTGCTTTTAGTAAAGGAGGGTCCTCAACATTGTATGAACTTTATGCATTGCAAAATCTGGACCCCAATGAATGCACCCAATGAGCCTAATTGACCATAATTTAACTATACAGAGGTTTCTTTGAGAGATTTAGGAAAAGGAGGATGGAGAAAAGATACAGAAACTGTGAAAGGAGAACAGGAAATTTTTTATTTTCAAGGGTAGAAAAAGGTAGTTTCCTGAAAAGTGGAAGAACATTTATCTTTTAGAAACATGAACATTCTGATTGTTGGTTTACTTTCTCATTTATTTACAGTCCACTTGCCTTTAGATAGTAATGTACTCTGGAATTGGCAATAAAAATAAAATAAATTCTAAAATATAAGAGAAAAACTTGAAAGTCACAATCCAAAAAAGTGAAAATAAGATAAAAAACTTCCTAAATGACACTACATTCCAGGCAATGAGGAACAGAATAAATCTAAATTGGCATGGTGAATTAAGACTCTAAACTTCCCGGCACCAAATAAATGGAAAAACATTGTCATGCACATAGTTTTCCTGTCAAAATCAAAATCAGATCTCTCTCCCAGAGGATTAAAAACTTCTTTGGTTCTTTACCACTAAAAAAATTTTAACGGACACTTTAACCTAACAATAGTGAGTTATGTAGCACACAAAACTTTCAAAATGATCACGCAGCCAACAGCAATAGACCTGAATTACCCGCTTCTGGAGAAGCTTCACAGTGTACTTGCTACTCTGTGAAAGCTTCACTGGACATTTGTTATTTTGACTGCCAAGAATTAATTCCTGAGGGTAGTCCTTACCTCCCGATTCTTTTGAAGAAATAATAATCTTCTGCTAAATGGCAGCCAATTTATCTGGTGTCCCAGCCTGCCTAGGTTAAATGTGGTAGTTATGGTAAAGTAGAAGCAGATTTGATAGAAAGACTCGAGAATACATGAGGTAGGGGTTCATTTTTCTCTCTCCTACTAGAAGCCATTTCAAACTGGCATATCAGCTTTGCTATGGAAGTTTGTTCCAGGTCCCCATCCTTCCATATGGTCGCTCTGCGATTGGCATCATCTGCTGTGCCCGCACTGGCCATGGTGAACATTTCCCACACCGCGGGAGAGAATGCGAGTCAACCTGAGCTAAACAAGTTAGATCTTCATCCTCTGCAGCAAGCAAAGTGACAACACAACCAAAGGGTGAACGTAGCCCAGTGTCTGAGAACATTTACCAGTTTATCAACTGCTACCACCTAGACTCTCTGGAGCTGTTCCACGTGTGGTCCGCTAGCATTCTCCTGACCCCGTTGTGAGTGTCCTGTACTGTCCAAGAAATCCCCTTTAGTCAATCTCCTGCAACAAGACTGTCTCAAAGGATTGAAAAACCTGTCCAGTGGAATTCTCAGTTGTAAATGAACATTAAATAAGATGCAAGCATGTATGTGTCCTTTCATCCTTTAAAAAGGGTTAATTTTATACTATAATTATTATCATTTATTTGTTTAGAAAGGTAACGTCATTGATTGTGCAATATGGAAAAATCTCAGTGCTCCTGCTGCATTACACACAAACTATAGTTTTAAACTTTTAAAATGCACTTTTTTGAAAGCAGTCAAGATTCTGAGTCCATTGAGTGGACTGCTAAATGGTAAATTAAGGAGACGACTAAAGTCGCATGAAATAACGAACCAGTTGCCACTATTGTTTGTGACAAATGTGAAATAAAACTAAATGATTTTGAAAGCCAACACCAGAGTTTACTGTTTTAGTGAGGACAAAAATCTTGGCCAAAATGCTGCCACAAAAAAGGGCAAACTATGGATATGTGAATATATTGTTTATCTTAATGAGAAAGATTGTTTCATTAAGTTAGATTATGCAGCCTCTCCTGACCCTCAGGGTATAACACTCACAACCAATAACTGAAAGGCAAAATTATAAATGTTTTCCCAGCCATGATGGGATCATAGTGAGGTAAATTAAACATGAGAGTTGGCTGAAAAGACTTGATTGTGAAAGCTATAAGTAATTTTGAAAATCTCAGTTCATTTACCTGTGATGAAAATTACTATGTTGAGATTAAAATAATGGGCAACAACATCCTACATTTTTCCTCACTACAATAGTTATTTGAAGAACATTTCCCTGAAACAGAAAAAGAGACTCCCAGTGGATTAGGGACCTTTCAATTCTTTTTCACTTTATTTTAAAGAGAATAGCAAAAGAAAAAAAAATAGTGATGCACACACATCACAGATAAAAGCAAAACAAAGCAGAAACATTAAAAATGATACAAGATTTCAAAATCAAAATGATAGGAATTAACAGTGGTTGTCATATTACAATTCTTGATATGAAGAGAAATGACCTTCTAGCAAAGAGATCAAATTATCAAAATTTTCACCAAGAGAAGTGAGCTTTACCATCTCCCTGTGACTTTCTTGGACTCTCTCTTCATTAATAACTAAGATGGCTAACAAGAATGAAAAAAATGTAAATGGTTCTATTTATATCTACATATATATTGAAAAATATGGTGGCACCCATGGCGAAGAGGAATATTTGTGCAGATGTGGAACCTGGTGTGCGGTGTGAGCTGCCTTTTCTTCCTTTGATTGTTTTCTAAAATTAACTGCAGTTTCATACAACAGCAAATTATCCACTGGAGAATGACATGAGCATAACTTCCCTGGGGGTCTATTTGTTTGGTTTTGATGCTAATTTAATTTTTTTTTTAATTTAAAAACACTCCAAACAAATTTCACAGAAGGTTTTAAGGTAAACAAGAGATCACAAAGATTTTTTTTTTCACTAGCCATGGCAATTTGGGGTTATTATTTAGAACCAGACAAAAATCTGTTTCAGGGGCTGACATGACACAAATTCCATGATCACAAGTGGTCCACAGATGTATGATAATTTAAGCAAGCTGCATTTCTGAACACCATTTTCTGATTGTTGTTGTTTTCTTCCCTAGTAAGCTCTGTTTGATCTGGAAACAACAAATGTGAACAAGTACTGATGAATTTAATTACATCTGTGATTTCTAAATGCATGAGTCATGAGTCTGGCATTGTGACTTTCCTAGGAAATTTTAGCTCTGCAGAATACAGAAGACTGCAAAGTCCCTGTGGCCTTTATTTATACTGTAAGCTCCTCGCGGAGCATGACTAAAAATTTGATGCCCCTCAAGATAATTCTGATGCACAGAGTGATGCCAAATCATATTTGGGGAATAAATGAATGACTTGCTGCCAAGCTTAACTATAAAGAAGGGACTTTGTGAAGTCATATGTTAGCTGTTACCGCTCACAACTGTTTTTTCACTGGTGCTACTAAACATAGATTTAGAAAATAAATGATGTACCTTAGGAGAGTGACATTTCATGTTATCTTTCAGGTTCTCACAAACAAGTCTCACATTTTTTGTTTTAGATTTAGACCACTTGATCCGTTATACTTCCCTGGATATATAATAAGCATATCAAGGCTGGATCAGAACCAAATTGTGGCAGTGAGATAAACCGAGCTTGGCCACTTACAATTCTGTGATCCTAAGCAATTCCTCAAACTAATATTCTTCAATGGAATAATGAGAATAATAATAATTACTTCACTAGATATTTATAAAACTTAAAT
Source organism: Dinomys branickii (assembly GCA_004027595.1). Classification (NCBI taxonomy): domain Eukaryota; kingdom Metazoa; phylum Chordata; class Mammalia; order Rodentia; family Dinomyidae; genus Dinomys; species Dinomys branickii. Next base: position 109,813 of record PVLD010002391.1, on the reverse strand, counting down.
GGTTTCAAACATGAAAGTAGTAAGCAGCCTACCTGGAAGAGATTAAATCTTTAATAAATGATAGTTACTGGTCAATACGCAGTGAAACACCACAGTGAACATTAAGAAGAACCAACCCTGATTTCTGTCTAAGACTTTTACATCTACTTTGAATTTGCAGGGTCTACACATAAGTAAATAAAAGTCCAAAAACACAGTGTGGAAGTGGATTGCATAGCAAAGGAAATATCTACTATGTATGTCGGAGAAGAGAAAGATCAAAGAAAAACAGAGGTCAGATAAAGAAGCCAGATGAGGCAGAATGTGAAGCAGACCATACAGAATGAATAGAATTTCAATAAAGTGAGAAAGAAATATGGGTCAAGAGAGAGATAGGGGGCTGGGGATATAGCTCAGTGGAATAAGCGCCTGCCTAGCAAGTGCAGGGTCCTGAGTTCGATCCCCAGTACTGCCAAAAAAAAAAAAAATTCCTTTAAAGGGAGAGATAGGTCCAACTGCTATTGACTCCGAACAGAGGAGAAGATGGAAAGACAAAATGAAAAATTTTGCTGTTGTGCAACTAACATTTCCTGTAGATATCTGATAGGGAAATGGCAGAAAAATACGCTTAAGAAAAATTAATGTTCATGCACTAGTACTACCAATACCAAACTATGAGTTGTGATGGCACCTCAGATGAAAACCCAGCCAATCCTACAAAGCTTTGAAGTTGAAAGACTCATAGAGTTGACCCATTGAGTGACAGGACCAGGACTTAACTGCATCCATACTGGTTAAGCACTGGACATCGGCCACCATGAGAAAGCAATGTGATGAGAGTCGGTGGCTCTTTGAGCTGAGGCAGCTCCTGAAGGGGATTGATGGTTGATGGCCAGTTTTTGGCTGCAGTCTCAGTACCTGAGGAAATAAGTTTTCCCTTCGCAAAGGAGAGTTTGAGCAACCAGCGCAGCATCCACTGGAGCTATTGATAGACAAATGTACCACAGGGAGAATGGTAGTATAAGGTCTGCTCTAGTTCACTTTGACTAGTCAGGCCTTCAGCTTAGTACTCTACCGTAGTTTCTTAAAGATACCAAATGTGATTTCAATTCACTTACAGAAAAATCCCTTCGATCTCTGTTGCTCTGTTCCCTTCTTCTCTAATGTCTCCTAAGAACGTTAGCTTGATCGTTTCTCTCTTGCTGCTCCCAACACTGATTCAAACTCAGCCCTCTTGCCGTGGTGTCACTTTGCCTCTTTCAAGTCAGTTTCAATCTGTTCCACTAGGAACTCTGTTTTTCGTCCGCAAATGATGTCATTCTTGCCAGTTCATGCTCCTCTCTAATCTTACTCCTCACCCTGATATTCTCTAGCAAAGTGCAAGGACACACTCTGTAGTATCTCTTTCAGAAGATGGTACATGAAGGTATCGAGGCACCTCTCATCAGCCTGCACAGGCATAACCTGTAGGAATCTGCTTCTTCTGTGTCATGTGTTCTTGTGATCAGCCTCTGGACTTAACATTGTGACACAGGAAACGGTCTTCTATTCTTTTGTACACCATATGGAAGGGCATTGGAGCTACCACTCCAAGGAGCAACCCTGAACCAACAAGAATCGGGAGCTGGTAAATACAGGCTCCCTTCTCCCTACTGACCGTTCTGAGGCACATTCTACGGGACTCACCAGGACTCTGTGAGATAGAGCTCCACTTGGCTACAGCGGTGAAGCTGAGGACACACACCAGAATTGATTTTGCTTCCTTGGTTGATCTTCTTGTTCTGTTTCCTGGGGTCACTTTTCCAAACTATCTGCACATAAATTCCTGTCCTAAGCTCAGCTTTAGGGAAAGAGCTCAAGAGAAGGCAAAGACAATGAATGAATGAATGAATGAATGAATATAATTTGACAGGCACAGTCCTCCTGATCAATCAAGCAAACTGGAAGAATTAATATCTTGTTATTTCCAAGATACAGAAAGAGCAAATTGTTTCATGATTCTTTCTAACACCTTAAACACTTTGTATACATTAAAAAATGAAAATCTATAACCTGAACTTTCTTATGTGTGTGTGTGTGTGTGTACATGCACACGTGCATGTGCTCATACAAGATTCTTATAGGCAAAAAGAAAAACAGACATGTGCCTTATAGTGTTTTTATAAACACTGAGGACTTAGAAGTACAAATTAAATCACTGTCCATTCCATTATAGGCTTTTAGATGAAAAAATGGCAAAGCACAACAAATGGGACAGTATGAATTAACGTGCAATTTTGATAAACTACCACTGCTTTTAAGCATTTACATAGAAAATACAAACTTTCATTTGATAAAAAGTGTTATCAAATTTTTTGCAGCCTCTTTTGAAAGTGATCTTTTTAGATCATTCATTTAAAGAGACTCAATTCTCTTAAGCTTTTGGAACTAGAGACGGGTGAGTTTTAACCTGTCGTTTACTGGAAGAATTAGGCTTCTTGCTGCAAGAAGATGTTATGCTACTTTCGAGGTGCACCCACCTTTCCCTCCTGTCCTTCCACACTATCTGATTCACCTCTACACTTACGAACATGCCCTCCTGTGTGTTCATTTTAGAACCCTGAACCAAAAAGGATTAAAATTATTTTTAAAGTCACACTATAAAGTCAGTTATTAGTATAACATGCTATCAAATTTTGTATCTGAGCACCAGAGCTGACCCGTGGACAGCTTCACCAGCCTTTGTGACTGGGCCCGCCCCCCTCCCCCACCACAGCATCTTGAGCCTCAATGACCACTCCCCACCACTACCTTAGCAGAAGCCAGGCTGAACCCTGGACAGTTTTAGGAACCTGGGCGAGTTCCCTGTCACCACCAGTATACGAGACAAGTGGACCCTTGTACATCTTTCTGGAGGTAGGTGGCCACATACACACACCCTCAAGCCTCATGGGAGAAGAGCTGAACCCCAGACAGCTTCAGCAGCCTCTGTGACAAAGTAAAAAGGAATCCCATGAATTAAGAAAAAAATTTAGCCAACTGCCCCTAAGACAAAGGACTTCTATCTAGAACACATAAAGAATGTTTTAAAAAATCAGGCCCCAAAATTCAAAGACCCAATCCAGAAATGGACATCTGAAATGAATACACACTCCTCAGATGAAGCAATACTAATGATGAGTAAACAGATGAAAAAATGTTCAACATCATTAGTCATTTGAGAAATGCAAATTAAAACAACACTGAGATTCCATCTCACCCCAGAAGAATGGCTATCATTAAGAAATTAACCAATGACAAATACTGTAGAGGCTATGGGGAAAAGGAGTACTTCTCCACTGCTGGTGGGTGTGTAGATTGGTGAAACCACTATGGAAATCAGTGTGGAGATTCCTCACAAAAGTACGATTAGAATTCCCACTTAACCAAGCTATTCCCCTTCTGGGTATTTTCCCAGAAGAATTTAAAACATCATACCACAGTGATATGTGTGCACCCATGTTTATAGCAGCACAATTTGTTATAGCTAAATGTTGGAAACAACCCAATGCCCATCACTGAGAAATGGATAAAAAAGATGTGGTATATTTATACAATGGAGTATTATTCAGCTATAAAGAAAGATAAACTTGAGGCTTTTATAGGTGAATGGATGCAACTAGAGACCATACTCATAAGTGAAATAAATCAGACCCACATGTGTAAACATCATATTTTCTCCCTAGTGTAAGAACCTGAACAAGTAAATAAAACTCAAAACATACAACAGATATTATAAAAAGGAAAGAAACTGCTCAAAGGAAGAAGCAACTAGAATGAGGGAAAGGAGAAAAAGAAAGAAAAAAGGAAGGAAAAATATATAAAGATAGCTGGGGTAACTGCACTGCTGTTGTCTAATGGTTTATTGAAAGGAACAGTTAATACCTAATTTTTTTCTTTGATCCATTTTCCATGCTTATATCTGGTAATCTAAACTAATTTGAGGGCAACAATATGCAATATAACAACCACTGGTGAATTCCTACCGTCTTGTCTAGTGAAACTCTGTATCACTTTTAACAGGTTTTTTATTTTATTTTTTATTCTCTTTAACAATTTGATTAATCTTACGTTCTCACATCTGTTAACCTATGAGCAATTTCAATGAAGATAACAATATGCAATGTAACAACTGCTGTTAATTCCTATCATTTTGTTCTGGAACCCTGTATCATTTTTATTGTTCTTGCTTTATTTTGTTTTTGTCTATGTTGTTGGTATTTTGCTCTTTTTTATTATTCCCTTTAAAATAAAAAGTGTGTGTGCGACAGACGTGAGAGGTACCATTGGAGCTACACCTTCCTGTGAACGGTGATGCTCTGGCTTCCTTGTGGCTGATCTAAAAGTATTGGACAACTGTATGTGGGTCACTGTGCTGGGGCAAGGGCAATCACGAAGATCTGTAGTAACCCTTGTAGTGAATTTCCATGATACAAAAGTAAAGACACTGAAATTCACTGGATCCTCCCTGTTGCTTTTCATTGGGGTTGCATGGGGCTTGTATTATTGCTCTAGTTCAGTAGAAAAATAGTTGAGGCCTCTTTTCTCCTTCTCTGTTCCTCTTCTCTCTCCTTTTCCCTCCCCCTGTTTTCCCTTTTATTTTTAAAGAATAATGTATTTGGAGGTGGAAATAGGGGTTTCAGTAGGGATCTGTGTTGCATGGTATCTCCCCTAATTAACTAAGTCAGTCTTAAAGAGTTGTAGGCTTCATCTAGTCTAAAAAAATTTAGCCAACTGAGCTAAAAGAAGGTTGGGTCAGCAAGGGGCTGCAGCAGCACATCTGGCGGAGCAGGCGTGGGAGGGAGAAAGCAGATCCTGGGTGAGGGCAATCACAGGAACAAGCAGCAAAGGAAACGTCCTCCTAAGGAGCGGCACAGACTAGACAAGGAAGCCGAACTTGGAACTGTTCCCACACACCTGTGTTTAACATAGATGCTCTCAGTACGCACAGAGAGTGAGTGAACTCTAAAGCTGGTATAAAAATTCAACCCCAAGTTACATCAAAGGAAGCATGGAACATCTGTACATGTACTTGAAATTTAGTAACAACATGTCAGTAGAGTAAATGAAATAACCATCCTTGATACATTTCATGGAAACTTTTGTAATAAAGTCCTAAATTATTCTTTTCAAGTTTTATTATGATACCTGAAAAATTTCCTGGAGATTTCACAAAACATTTGATAGATAAAATAAGGATATTATCAGACACTAAGTGGTGGTGGTGGTTGGTTTTCACAGTGCTAGAGACTGAACCAGGGTCTCACGTGTGCTAAGTAAATGCTCTACCATTGAGCTATTACGCCCTTGCCCAGTTGTTCCAAAGCTATCGTACATGGGCTGTAGCTGGGCGTTTGTTATCACTGAAAGCTGTAAAAGGATCACCCTCAATCCCCTAGACCTGATCTTTAGGGCAAGAAGAAAAAGAAGTCAACTGCATCTTCTAATAAAGCAGAAAAATACCAAGATATTCACAAAGTAGAAACAAAGCAGATTCTAAATCTGAGAGAGTTATGGTCTAAAACTTCAAAGTTTAAGGATGTGATAGTAACAACTGACCTCATTCCATGACTATTGTATTTATTCAATGATTATTTATTGAGTTCTTCCCCTGTGCCAAGCCCATAGTTTTCAATTGGTAAGTGATTTATGCAGTGAACCCTTCACAAAGATCAAATACTTTTTGGGCTTTTCCTTTGTTTGTTTGTTTGTTTGTTTGTTTTCCTTAACCTTTAGCAGAAAAATGATTTCAGGAAAATCTGAGACTTTATGAAGGAACATTCAAATGAACTCAATAGGTTAAAAGTTCAATATAACACAGGAAAGAAGCAAAGATTCCTCTCTGTGACCACCCCTTGGGGATTTCAGCCATTGTTTCTCTTCTTCTTTGTAAAACCACCATGGTAATCAGAACCTCAGTAACATCTCAGGGTCAAACACATTTGTAAATTAATTTCAAAATATTCACTGTTATTTATCCACAGCCTTCATAACAACATTGCTACTCATTGTTTAAGTAAAATAAAAATAAAAATATTGAGTTAATATATTTTCTTATAAATTGATTTGTACAAATATCTTCCTTAAAAACTATTTTATTGAGGTACAATTAACATTTAAAAGCTGTACATACTAACTTATCCAATTCACTGCGTTTGGAAAGAAGGATATGTTCATGATACCATCACTACAGCCTGTGCCGTAAACACACACATAACCTCCAAAAGTTTTGTTAGTAGTGTTATTAGTGTGCATAGTATGTATGCAATAAGAACAGTAAGTATGATTGAGTGTTTTGGCAAAATGTGAGTTTACAAGAGAATATTGCAACTTAACTAACACTTTGATGTCCAGTAAGTAGGATGTACTTATCTTGTATAATTTAAACCATGCACATTTTAACTTATACTTCTGCTTTTCCTAGTACTCCTGCCTGTAGAAGCACCATTGTATTCTGCTTCTATGTGTTTCACTGTTTAAGATTCCTGATACAAGTGCTAGTATGTGATATTTGTCCTTCTCTCTCTGGCCTGTCACTCTTAGCATATGTCTTCCAGATGCATTACATTGAAGCAAACTCTGAATCTAGTTCTGCTGCATTTCTACCACACCTACACTTACTGCTTTTATGGAAATCTTGAACTGCTCAAAGTCATCCGAGAGAATTGCAATCACCTTCTTCCAAACTCTTGTCCACGTTAATATCTTGACATCACCTATGGATGAATCAATAGGCTGCAGAACTGATATTGTATTATCAGGCATGAACACAATGGTACTCTCATTGCACCTCACCATCAAAGTCTTTGAACAACCAGGTATATTGTAAATGAGCAGTACTATTTAGAAAGTGTTTTTTTTTTTTTTTTTTGCGGTACTGGGGATCAAACTCAGGACCCTGTGCTTGCTAGGCAGGTGCTTATTCCACTGAGCTATATCCCCAGCCCGATGAAAGTGTTATGTTTTGTGTCTAGGTGTTTCTCAAGAACCTCATGTAGTCATAGGTGAGACTTTTTCAGAGGTGGCTGGATATAGAGTTTGTGATGCTGGAACTAAGGATGAATGATTACTAAATCAGTCTACTGACTGGTTTGACGCTGCCCTAATCCTCATAGGCCAGGTACAATATAAAAGGGGCAGAAAGATTCTGTGAAGGCTTCTTGCTTGCTTGCTCCTAGTGTGTTCTGTCATGCCACCCTGCCTTGGAGCCAGCTGATTAGGGAAACCTCAATAAAGTGAGCTAAATAAACATTTCCACCTTTAACTGTGGGTGTCAGATACTTTGTCTGAGCAATAAGAAAAATAACTAAGACAGAAATAATTCTTTTTGAGCAACAGATCACAACAGTGGGTTGAAAATATTCAGTGAACCATGTTGTGAGCAGATGTGTTGCTATTCAAAGTTCGTTGTCCCTCACAGAGAGCAAAGGTAGGCCTAGTACCCTCATGAAGCATCCTAGGTTATTTGAATTGGCTTCATTTTAAAGTTACCAGCTGTATTCGCCCCTAACAAGACAGTCAGTATGTCTTTTGAAGATTTGAAGCCACGCGTTGACTTTTCCTCTCTAGCTCTGAAAATCATAGGTGGTGTCTTCTTCCAGTATAAGGCTAGTTCATCTAGAGGGAAAGTATGTGAATTAGTGTAGCTGCCTTCATTGCTTTTCTTACTAAACGCTCTGGATCATTTACTGCAGCTTCTACATCAGCGCTTACACTTTCACCTTTCATTGATATATTTTGAGATGGCTTCATTCGGTAAATCTCAGGAATTATGCAGCTAGGTACAAACTTCTATCTTGCAACTTCCTTCCCTCTCACAGCCTGAATTCATGGAATCGAAGAGACAGCCTGGCTCCAGATTGGGCTTTGGGCTAATTTTGTGGTTGTTTTGCTCTCCTATCGAGACACCTAAATTTTTCTCTATATCAACATTAAGTCTACTTCTCTTTTTTACCATTCATGTCCTCAGTGAAATAGCACTTTTAATTTCTTTCAATAATTTTTGCTTTGCATTCACTACTTGTTCATCAGACTGTCTTGACTTTGACATACTTTCATCACAAAGCTAAATTATTTCTAGCTTTTGATATACAGTGTGATGTAGGCAATTTCCCCTTTCACTTGAACACCAAGAATCAATTTCAGGGCTGTTAACTGGACTAATTTCAATAACATTATGTCTCAGGGAGTAAGGTAGGAGAGGGAAGAACCCATTAGTAGAGTCATCAGAACAGATAAAGCATTTGTCATTTAAGTTTGCCATCTTTTATGGGAAGTTTGTGGTATTCCAAAACAATTACAATAGCAACATCAAAGAGCACTGGTAAGTTACAAACAGAATGATGAAAAACTTTGAAATGGTAAGAATTATCAAAATGTGACAGGGAAATAAAAAATGAAGATATGATGTTAGAAAAATGCTGATACACTTGCTTTGTGCAGGACTGCTACAAACATTTGATTTGAAAGAAAGGCATTATCTGTAAAACCCAATAAAATGAGGTACAGCAAAATGAGGTACAAGTGCATTTGGACTATTTCCTTGTTATATTTTTATCATTTCTTGTAGGGTTTTCTTTGTGGTTACCATGAGGCTTGCATAAAATTTCTCATACCTAAATCTACTTTAATTTAATAAATTCAAGTCATATTTAAAAACCTCATGCTAAAAAATAAAAGCCTTACATTCTCCCCCACTTCTTTACATTAGCGATAACACAACGAACTTCTTTTTATATTGTTACCATAAAAAAATTGTGTGATTATGCTTATTCTCAGTGCCTTGTCTTTTAACTTTAGTGCTGAATGATTTTATGCTAAATGTTTTATGCTTCATCATAACATTATTATATTTTTTCTATACTTGTCTAGGTATTTGTGCTTTTGTATGTTTTCACACTGCTATTCAATGTCCTTTCATTTTAACTTGAAGATTCTTTTTAGGAATTCTTGATAAAGTAGGTCTAATGGTGACATGATCCCTCTTTTTACTTCTGGGCATGTCTTTGTCTCTTATATATTTTAAAGGACAGTTTGGCCAAGTATTGTACATTTGGTTGACAGATTTTTTTTTCTTTTAGCTTGGAAAATATCCTGTCACTTTCTCCTGATCTGTGAGGTTTCTAAATATCTGTAAGTCTTATGTGATGGAATTCTCTTGTGCATATTAAGTCAATTTTCTCTTTCTAGTTCCAAGAATTTCTTTGATTTTGACTTCTGACAATTTGAAAATAATGATATTCAATGTATACCTCTTTAGATGCGGCCTCTTTGGGTTCATAAATATGTATGTCTATTTCCCTGTGTAGATTTGGGAAGTTTTCAGCCATTATTTAATAAATTAAACATTCTATCATTTTTTTCCTTTTCTCCTTCCCTTTCTATAATATGTATATTGGTTCATGTAATGATGTTCCATAAGTTGTATACCTTTCTTGATTCTTTCTCATTCTTTTTTTCTCCTTGACTCTCAGTGCTTAATGTAAATGGCCAGTCTCCCTTCTATTTGATTCTGCTGCTGAAGCTTTCTACTGAATCTTTCATTTTAGTCACTGTATTCTCCAGCTCCAGGATTTTTATTTTCTTGTTTTCAAAAGAAATTTTCTGTTGAAATTGTCCTTCTGTTCATGCATTACTTTGCAGATATCGTTTAGTTCTCTATTGGTGTTCTTGCAGCTCATGGGGCTTGTTTAAGATAATTGCTTTGGAACTGTCTGCCAGTCATTATCTAGACCTCTATTTCTTTAGAATCAAATAGTTTGGTGATTTAGTTTATTTCGTGTTGTCATGTTTCCCTGATTCTTTATACCTGGCTTATAGCCTTGACTTTTCTGTGCATTTGAGGTTAAAAAATACCTCTCCAGCTTATAGAATAATTTCGGCAGTAAGAGTTTTTCAGCAATAAGACATATTGCTGAGTGTTTGAGTTGGGTACTCTGTTCTTAAGGTCCATACTCAGCTATTGGATTGGTACTTAGTTTATAGGCAAAACAGGAGGGCTGCTAGTAGACATTACAGGTTACTTGAGATCTTTTATTGTTTGTTTAGAATCACTATCTGTCATCTTTGTTCTTTGTTTCTCTCAGACGATGGAGTCACGCCAATTCTCTCCATGTTCTGTGTTAGGCAGTACAGATGTAGACTCCCCAGTAACACCAAAAACGATGTGGAAGTCTTCACTTCATTTTTTCTCTTGGGAGAACTGTAACCTTGAGGGAAACTCTTAGTGCTCTATTGTGCTGGACTGTGGAGAAGGTGATATGGAGGAAATGGAATTCTTTTTCTTAGCCTTTTCAATATTTCTGAGCTCTATGTACGTGCTATAACATCTCATTTTATCCCAAAGTTCCCATAAGAATATGTTCCTCCAGAGATAGAAGTTAAATCAATGTTTCCATTGCATTGAGTGCTCTGACCTTCTGTTGGATCATTTTCTATTGCCACACCTTTATAAACTATTCATTTCTCCTCACTAGGGTTTTAGAGAATCCTACGCTGGGTTGTTGAGTAGGTTATTATAAAAGGCCTTAGAACTGTATTACCCATTATGAAAGATGCTACCCACACATGGTCTTAGATAACTCACTCTTAAAACTGCCCTCAAGGGGCTTGTCCAAAATTATCTGGTTTAGCATAATTAAGATCCATCAATACAACGTCCAGGTGAATGGTCATAATAGTTACTTTAGGAATCAAATGAGAGAAGCTTCACTGTAAGTGATGTGGTTGTGGGAAGCTCTATTAAAAAGGTAGAGTTTGAGTCCTAAGACATAAACAGGATTTGGAGAAACAGGAAGTAGCACAGACATTCCAAGATGGTAGATAAAACCACAAAGTAATATGTAAAGGCCAACTCATGTAGGATGCCAGCAGGGAAATAAGAGTCAATGTTTAGGAAAGAAATCTGAGATAATATTTTAGACTATCTGGGAGATTAAGGTAAATTATACAGTGGTGTATAAGTTTAGGAAGATGTTGAAAAATCTCTGAGATGGATATTTCCTCTCCAGTGCCAACAATTTTCACCTTATTAGCATGAAGCACAACTATCAGCTCTCTATTAAAATATCTACATAGAAATATGTAGAAAAATATGTCCTGACATTATTTCATTCATTCATGTTTTTTGCAATGTGGTAAGAACATTTAATTTGGGAGATACCATTTAACAACTTTTAAGGCCACAATACAGTATTGTTACGTTCAGGCACAATGTCATTGAGCAGATTTCTCTAGTTTACTCTTTGAACATAATTGAAATTTCGTACTCACTGAACAATGAGTTTTCACTGCCTCCTTTATCCAGCTGTCAGCTCCCACCATTTTCCTCTGTGTTTTTATGAATTTGATAATTTTAAATACAAAGTGTATTTTCTGTAAGACTGTAGCATCAGGGCCATTAATATTTGAAATAGAGCTTTATATGAATTAGAAAAATCTCTCTTAATTTTAAGTAAAAATGTACATGGGCACTATATTTTAATGTATGTCTATAATAATAAAACAAATGTAAAACCACTTTTGTGTGAATTATGCAAATCAAAGTAGTAATCATAAAATCATAGGTAATAACTATAATAAACAATTAGGAACTAAGAATTATAAATATACCATTTATTCATAAAATAATTATACACGTTACTTTCTTGGAAACAAAGTTTTGGTATCTTCAATGCTCAACTTGTTATTTTTGTACAGAAACAGTTGTGAAGTATGTCTCTGCTGTAGCATGGTTCTGACAAAGCATGCAAATGTACGAGGCTTCACAACTGGTTTTCACCAACCAATTCTGAACTCACATGTGAAGATTTTATTTAAGGGCATTGATCATTTTTACATGTGAGTTTATGGCTTTTGTTCTTATGATCGCTATGCCTGCCTTTATGTTTGCTTCTATAAGTAAATAATGTTTCCAACTAGTTGCCCCAGAGTTATTATTTAACAGCTAATCTAAAGACCCGTTCTGCAGACCTGACCCTTCTATGTTAGATCAGATTTTTCTCTCTCCTGTTACAAAGAAATCTCAACAGAGCTCACTCCCCGTCTCAAAATCTTTATTTTTCCTTTATCACATTTCATTGTAATTCTTCAAATCAAATGTTATCAAGAGCATGACATTTTTAATAATCACATACATATTTATTTAAGATAATATTATGCATAAAAATTTTAAAAAGGTTTCATTTGGAAATTTAGTTTGGAATTGTAGACTGACAGTAGAATTTGAAATCAAGGGAAGTCTTTCTTTTTAAATATTTTCTAAGTTAGAGTAATTGACATCAATATTAACATATAATGTTTGGCATTCATGATATAGACTTTGTACTTCTGATTATTATTTCCAATTTAAAAAATTTGGAATAACTTTAGCATTTTCAAAGACATGTATGTTGAATTTCTGATTATGCATTATTTCACTTAAAACATTCAGCCAAGTTAGAATTTACAAAATAGATTTCCAAAAAGACAATTTTAAAATACTTTTTGCTTGAATTCTGTAATTTACATCTTTATTAATATCACTGAAGTTTCTGTGAGAGAACATATTGCATCAGAATTTAAATGGCATAAGGGCAATAATCTGACTTTCTCACTGTGGATTCTGTAATGGTTTCAAATTTACATTTGGTAAATCTGTTTTTGAAACATTTCAATATTTCACTGAAGCCAAAGGGTTCCAATCATGCAGACTTTGAATGATTTTATCAAAGCAAAAGCTGAGTGACTATAAAACATTTTTTGTTTCATTATTTACTACCAAGTTTAAAGAATGTGTTAGGGACATGTGCCAATTCCCCATGATGAATGTACTACAAAAAAGTACTAATAAAAATTAAAATTACCAAATGAAAACAACAACTTAAAGCTATATAGAGAGCAAAAACGTATAGAATGTCTTAGAGGGTGTTTTTCTTTAAGTATATTTTGTAGCATATCATTGTGGTCTTCATATTTTGAAATTCAGACACTTTAGGATTCCAGTCTTGTAAAAGTTTTTAGATTTATTATATGTATGTATTCTTTCTTTTGATCCTATTTTGGTATTACATCTCCTAAATAGATTGCAATACTACAACGTTGCTTATTATCAGTGTTTTTATATTCTGCCTAAATAACTGCATAGCGATCTCAAATTTGGCTCTGGTTTTCTGCTAAATGAGGAAACTTCTCATTATCATGCACATAAAGTTTCTTGGATTTTCTTTTATGGTGAACATACATTGTGTTGCTAATCACTGAATCATCTATTATGAGCTCAAAAACAGTACACCAGTACTTCTGTGATTAGTGGAATCTATAATGCTTTCATTACATGACTGAAAATTACATCTATAAAATTATTTCAGTTCATGAGCAACAATATAATTGATGAGTATTTCACTTTTTCTGTTTTACTACTACACTGGAAATGCTACCAAATGTGTACTCAGTCTCACACTTGTTGGTTTTGAGATCCCCAAATAGCAGTATAAAAATTTTGTGGAATAATTGGAGATAACCAGTTAATCAGTATGCATCTTTTTGTTTTGTTTCTATTTGTTTATTTGGGGGGGACAGGTCCCCACTATATATTGCACATTGGCTTTAAACTTACCCTACAGTCCAGGCTGTCTTTCTCCCAAGTGCTGGTATTGTAGGTGTGTGCTATTATACCAATTTTATTTTAAAGAATTTGTGATTAATAATTTTTGTAAACTCATTATTTTGTAAACTCCAAACTGTTTTGGAGAAACAAACTTTCTTGCTTATCCAGGTTATGTACTTGAATCAGTGGACAGTGGAACAAATCCTTTATGATGTTTCATTCCTCTTTTATTTAAAATTCTGCAGTAACGGTTTTCATGTAGATTCACAGTAAATTTAATCAGGCTTCATCTGTTCTCTAACTATGGTCTTGTTCTACATACACTAGGGACTCCCAGGTGCTTCCCAGTTTTTCTAATCCTCCATTTATTTATTCTAAAATTGTATTCAGTACATGTGCCCTGACCTCCTGGAGGTGGCAGACACAGGCAGTCTGTGATCGCTGTTGGTACAGCCCTCACCTGGCTCCTGTGCATGGCCTGAACTGACTAGAGAAACAGAATCAGGTGGATCGCGACCCGCTGACAGCACAGTTCCCAGCTGAACGTGGCCCAGAGTACCAGGTATTTCCCACCTAAAGTCTAGGGGCAGAGCGTGAGACCGACGACACTGCCACCTTTATAGTCTGAGTCTCCGCCCTCCGTGCAGACAGCAGATCCTCACTCAGAAGGCCTGTGAGCTGCTCTCACCGGGGTTCACATGTGAGCCCTCCCTGTGCATGCCCAGCGATGAAGGAGGTACTGGGGCAGGTGCTCCACGAGCTGGTGGCACCGCGGGCACCATGGTTCAGGTTTTGGCTTCAGTTGTGCCCTAACCTCCTGGAGGTCACAGATACAAGCAGTCTGTGATCACTGGTGGTGCAGCCCGCATCTGGATCCTATGCGTGTCCTGAACTGACTCGAGACACAGAATCAGGTGTTTCACAAACTGTTGATCCTGAACTGCCTGGGGTCACAGGCCCACTGGTCTGGGATTGCACCACCAGTGCAACCGGATACTGGGTCATACACGTACCCTGAACTGTGAGGGGTCACTGGATCAGACCACCTGTCATCAACTGCCATCGCAGTTAGCATCTGAGACCTGGGAGAATTAGGTACACTTAAAATCAACATGATAATGGCTAAAAAATAAACCAGAAGATCAATGGAACAGACTGGAAGACACAGACACAACCACAAACACACTCAGCCACCAAAAATCTTTGACTAAGGGACCAAACAAACTCACTGGATGAACGATAGCCTCTTTAATAAATGGTGCTAGAAAAATTGGCTTGCCACCTGCCAAAGACTGAAAATAGACCCAAGTCTATCACCATGCACCAAACTCAAGCCAAAATGGATCACAGATCTCAATATTAAAGCAGAAACACTAAATCTATTGAAAGAGAAAGTAGGTAAAAACCTTGAAGACATAGGGGTAGGCAGAGAGTTCATGAACAAAAACCAAACTGCCCATGAAATACTTCAAAGAATCAACAACTGGGATCTCATCCTACTGAAAAGTTTCTGCACATCTGAAGAAATCACCATCAGAGTAAAAAGAAAACCCACAAATTGTTAAAAAAATATTAGCTGACTGTCCCACAAACAAAGCTCTTCTATCTAGAACATATAAAGAAATAAAAAACATCAGCCCCTCCAAATTCAAAGACTCAATCCAAAAATGGGCATCTCAGATGAATACACACTTCTCAGAGAAAGAAATACAAATGGCAAATAAATACATAAAAGAAGTTGAACATCATTAGTCATTTGAGAAATACAAATTAAAACAACACTGAGATTTTACCTTACCTCAGTAAGAATGGCTACCATTAATAAATCAACCAATAACAAATGCTGGCAAGGCTGTGGAGAAACAGGACCTCTTCTCCACTGTTGCTCGGAATGCAGACTGGTGAAACCACTGTGGAAACACTCTGGAGATTCCTCAGCAAACTAGGTCTAGATATCCCATTCAACCCAGCTATTCCCCTTCTGAGTATTTTCCCAGAAGATCTGAAACCATATCACAGTGATATATATGCACCCATGTTCATAGCGGCACAATTTGTAATTGCTAAATTGTGGAAGCAACCCAAATGTCCATCCACTGAGGATTGGATTAAAAAATTGTAGTACTTTTATATAATGGAATATTACTCAGCTATAAACAAAGATAAATTCAAGGCTTTTATAGGTAAATGGTCACAACTAGAGACCATACTCATGAGTGAAATAAATCAGACTTGCATGTGTAAGCAATGTATTGTCTCACTAGTGTAAGAACCTGAAAGAGTGAATAAAAACTTGGAGGTATGATAGACATTGTGAAATGAAAGGAAAATGCTCAAAAGTAAGGGGCAACTGGGGTGTGGGAAAGGAGAATGGAAAGAAGGGAAAATCATGTATGTATGTATATACAGGATAGCTAACAGTGGTACTACTGTCTTCTATTGCTTTACTGAAATGAATAGTTAATGATTACTGGTTTGATCAATATTGCATGTCTCTGTTTATTTTCCTGAGAAACCACTTTGAAGATAGCAATAGTAATACAACAACCATTGTTAATTTCCTACCACTTTGTCTGTAACTCTGCACCATTTGTATTGTTCTCATGCTATTTTGTAAATGGATGTGTGTTTGTTAATGTGTTTTCCTCCTTTTATTTTTAAAATAAATTTTAAAAATAAAATAAAATCGTATTTAGTGATTACAATAGTTTTGTTTACTGTTATAATTCTTTTTTTGGACAGCAATAATGAAAAAAACTTCATGATATTTATTACTACTTTTGCATCACATTATTTAAAACAATTTCAAGTATACTCAGGTATAATTTGCTAATCTCTTTTACTTTAAAGAGAATAGCAAAAAAAAAGAACAGTAGCAAAATACAAAGAAAGCAAAGCAAGGACATTAAAAATGGTATGGGATTTCAAACCAAATCATAGAAATTAACAGTGGTTGTTATATTACATATTGTTACCTTCAACAAGTTGCCCAGATTATTAGGAATTAATTTTCCATTAACAACTGATGATCTTTTCTGTAAAAATAAGCAATACCTTCATTTATTGGTAGATCATTACATGATAATCTCATTTAAACATATGCAATACTTTGGAGATTGTTAATGTCATATGGCTATTGATTTTCACATTAGGCTATAATGAAACACTTGTATTTGAATAAAGAACTCAGGAATGCCCCCTGTATAATAAATAAACGGCATATGAGATGAGCTAACTCATTAAATGTTGAACTTAATCCCTATAGTAGTATCAACAGTGAATAAAAATTATTCACTGAGTATATCACCTACAAAACTAACATTTATTTAGAGGCAAGCCATATTTTAGAGATGGTTAGCCCAACAAAGTTTTTAAGTTAGCAAACTTGCTTCTCTTTCATAAGCTAATGTGACTATATATATATTTAAAAAATCATTGAATAATGTATTTTATTCCCCTCATTGATCATAAAATTTTCATGATATGTGTACTTTTCTAGACTAAGACTATCAGAAAATTGTCAATATAAGATGGAAACAGCCCACCTGTGAAGACAGTAGTTATAAGAAAAGCTACTGACATGTTACAGTATAAAGAAGATATTTTGGATATGAATACTATTCTGATGTAATGATGCCCTGCAGCATACAACTTCAACAACTCAGCATGGCAACCCTATAGACTGGAATCTGAAACTAATTAAAAGTTGTGAACGACTGGCATACATTTTAGACGAGTTCATTTCCCCTTTGGACAAACTGACCATGCATAGACGGTAAGACTAGCACTAACACAGAATTCATGTCTAACAGTAGGTGGACCACAAGTGTTAAAAATTAGATGTTTGTGAACGTATTTCATTGGCTGAATAGAAGAAACAAACAGAAAAATCTGTTCTGTAGAGAGAATGAGGAAGATGGGAAGAGAATTTTGAAGTTATCCTAGTGCCTCGATCCAGGTCATGCCAGAAGACTGGCTACACCTCTATCTCTGCATCTTATAAGCTATCAGTAACTGATAGAAAGGTACCTAAAAGACAGAAACACACTCACACACACACTCTCACACACACACACACACACACACTCACACACACACTCTCACACACACACACACACACACACACACTCTCACACACACACACACACTCACACACACTCTCTCTCTCTCTCTCTCTCTCTCTCACACACACACACACACACACACACACACAGGAGTTTGCTCATGAATAAGAAAAACTGTCCTCTACCATGGCATTTTCAAGTGGACACAGTCACATGGGAAGAGATATTTTCTTACTTTTCCCCAAACACTTGAGCACTGTTTCTTAATTATCAAAATATTAAATGGCAAAGCACCCAAGGTCCTAGAGAAAGGACAAAATATCCTGCGAGTCAGGAGAGGCTGTCCCTCCTAGATGCTGTTACCACTCACGGTGTCAGACTAGGTGCTCCTGTAGAGGGGCGAAGTGCCCCAGGGAAGAGAGAAACTAAGAGCACTGGTCCTTGCTCTCTGAGGTTTAACAGAATGATAACCTTCCTAATAGATTCTGGTGGCACCTGGAAATTGCTCTGAGCCTAGTGGATGGATGAAGTTTCACTTTTACTATGAAGTAGAGAACTTCCATAAAGAGAGACACTAAATTTCCTACTAACAGGAGCAGCGGTGGCCTGGGATCTTAGTTGGAAAATAAAAGAGACACATCCATATTTTTGCCACACTAAAATCATGTAATCCAACATTTTTATCAGTTTCTTTTTCAGATTAAATTATCTAGCATCATCTTCCTTAGGTGCAGTTAATATAGAAAGTTACATTTTGGGGACACAACCTAATCTCAGCCCTTGTTCATGTTACTCTTTTATAAGTGAATTCTACCTCCAGTTACTAATGTTTTATAACAATCCACAAACAGCAAAACTGTATTACACATTCAGGAATGATAATAACGCAACATAGAAATATTTATCTTTAAGACTCCCTGTGATGAGCTTTTCCCTCTGGAAAAGTAAAACAAATAGGAGTTTCTTCCACCAGCGGTCAGAAATGATTTCCCACCTCAGTAGCATTTGCATGCACCTAGTTTATGTGGAGATTGTAAAATTAACTCCGAGCAACACGTTGGTATCTGGAAAGTTGTTATTTAAAATCTACTCCTCAATTTATTCAATGATTTCACAATAAATCAACTGTCTTTGCTATGCAGGAAACTATTTCTGTTGAACAACAGGTCGATTGGCTAAGTATCACAATATTGTTCTTCCCTGTAAAATGTTATAGAAAGTAAAATTATATTTTTATGGTTACATTGCTTACAGAACACTAGTGCAATAGCTTTGATTTACTAACCTAATTTACACCAGTATGAACTGCCACTCTGAACTGCATTTATCTCCGCCTGTACTATCCCTGCCATTTCTACATACCAGTGTTGTAGCTCTTTCTAATACTGTTGCTTTTCTTTAATCTTGAAAGAACAAAGACAACTTTACAAATAAGTTCTTTGTTAGATATCATTAGACAGGGCTCAGATATTTAAAAACCAGATTGTAGAGTAACTTTAGGCTTTTCAGAGTGTTTCGTACAGGTGACTAGCAGATCTCTTCAATCGCATTTGTTTCTTATAAGATCATATTAAATGGCTTGTTTATATATTTTTTAATTTCAAATATTCAAGCACCCTTTTTCCACCTCCCAGTTGCAAGTGAACTATTTAAAAGGACATTGTGAATAAATCAGCTATTAATATACAAAGCTGATATAATAATACTCATCTTGTTATTCTGCTCTTGTTGCAAGATATACTAACACCAAAGTGATATAAAACTAACAGTGGCACTAGCAATCTATTAGATAATATGTTAGCACGTTCTTTTAAAATGAGGCAATCAATGGACTCAAAGGGTCCTGGTTCCTGGGTCAAGACACACAAAGCATATTTCCCAGGCGTCTAAATGCCACCTACTGGTGAGAAGTAGCCTGTATTAAAGGAACAAAAGCCAAAACCAAACGAAATCATGGGGCAAGTTAGGATTGAAGGAAAGATAATTACCAAATAGGAAATGGCACAATTGCCTGCACTACATACCCGGCAAGAGGCTTTGCATTACTCTAAGAAAAGGAATATAGCAAGGAGAAACCGTGATATTTGATATTTTCTCTACTGCTGTTGCTTCTATTTGCAAATGTTTGGAATACAGTCCCTTAACATATTTTTGGAAGTCACCATGTTACTGGGGATTTCCTAAATGTTTTAGCCTTAGACCTTCTTTGGTTTGTGCCACTGCTGTGGGCCAGGGTAGAAGGGTGTTTGCAAGGAAGAAGTATTTTACAAAAACAAGCTTTGAAAGAGAAAGTGAAACACATTTTAGGTTTAAAAATTGGTCAAAATAACCACTATGCCACAGTTTCAAAATAGTCTAAAAGACAACTAGGTAAGCAGTTTGCATGGAATAATACAATATAAATCAAAGCCAAACATTCAAATTCAGACAGCTATCATCAGCCAGTGAGATAATATAATCTTCATAAAGTAACAGAAATTCAAACGAAAAGTAAATATGTGTGTGACAGAGAGAGAGAACAAGAACTAATTGAATTTTAGGAATTCCTGTTTCTACTTTCCTTTTTAGCTAGAATTTTCTCCTTATGTGAGGCCTCAGGACCACCCATTCAGATGTCCCCCCTCTGATCTCCATCTCTGCACATTTCTTGTCATAGGACTCTTAAGTAACACTGCAACTACTGAGTCACATCTCTCCTCGTTGAATCCAGACTGTGAATCCCGTCCTTTGCCTCTTTATCCTCGGTAGCTAACACCATGCTCTGACAAAATAACTATTCATAATTATTTGTTGGAGGATGAAAAAACTCTGTTTATAATTCTTTTGCATCCTAAGCAAGCGAATGAAAAATATTTGTTTTTCTTGGCTTTTAAGACAGCACAATTTCCTTGGTTTTGCCCTAAGTCATTATCGTTCCTTCTTAGCCTCTTTTGTTCATTCCAGGTCACTGCTTTTATTCTTAAGGTTGAAATGTACCAAGACTAAGTCTCTGGGTCACTTCCCTCTTATCAATACGCAAATCATTGAAGCTCTCATTCAGTCTCACAGTTCCACATCAACAAATCCCTCACAAATGTAGAGCTGCAGCTCAAACCCCTCCCTAGAACCTGAGGTACGTATATATTCAACTGCTTCACTTAGACGTCTAATGAGCATTTTATAGTTAATCTTCCAAGTGAAACCCCTGACTCCCAGCCTACTCAAACTGCTTGATGAATGGAAGCTCAATCATTGTGCCTTTAGACCTCAACTGTGGAATTATTCTTTCATATCTTATATTCAATGCGGCACAAATGCATTGATCTCTGCTTTGAAACTATATCAGGCATTTGACAACTCTTTATGGGCCCTGCCATTCTCAGCCTGAAAGGTCTCCTTATTGGTGGTTTTCTTGCATCTGCCTTTTCTACCCCTTTATGCTGATTCCTTATGCAGGATCAAGAATCATCTTGTTAGACATAAGTTGGGTCTATACTCACACTCCCTAATGGCATCTCATTTCACTGTGCAAAAGCAAGTGTCAACTTGAAGCTTAATGATGCCCATGACCCAGCCCCTCTCGGGCGCCATCCATGGGATCTCCTAGGGCCACTCTTATAGTATCAACCACACGGTGACTTCACTGAAATCTTTCCATCCAGCCGTTCCTGATCTCTTGACTTAAAATACAGACCCTTCTCTCCAGCTTTTCCTGTTTCATTTCTTATAACCACATCACATCCTTGAAAATTAACATACTTGTAATTTGTCTATTTCCCTTTAGTAAAATGTAAGTGCTAGAGGGTCAGGAAATTTTGTTTGTTTTGTTTAATCGCTTATCTCTTGTTGCTTGTACAGTGTGTGGCAGACAGTAGGTGTTTAAGAAATATTTATTCAATAAGTAAATGTGAAGACTTCATTTGTTCCTTCAATTGCTGGTTTAGCAAATGTTTATTGAAGGCCCTGGTACTGTTGTGAACTGTTTAATGCAGTACTGCTATCATAACTTATCCCTAAGATCTTGGCTAATAATAACTTTTAGTGGATTTTGAGTATAATTTAGTGAATCATCCCCTCTGTCCACTTCATCCACTCTTCCAGTTGTTTTTTTCATCATTCATTCTCATCTTATTCTTCTTCCTCTCTTTTCACATGTGAAATATAAAGTGACTTATTAAGCAATTTAAGTACCAAAGGAGAGAAAGGCCTATGTTTCAGACTGAAATTGGATATGATATAAAAAAAAAAAAATTCCCCTGGCTGCTAATGCTTCTAAAGTGTTGAAGTCCTTCTTCGATCTTTAACATGTTTCCATCTATTTCCTTTTCCCTTTAACCTATTTTGTGGACATCTTCATTTAATATGTGCATATATTGAAAACATTTTTCCTTATTGAATTTTATTACCTTTTCTACTTCACTATATCATATAGTAATTTTAGAGCATCTTTTTTTTTTTTTTTTTTACCAGTGTGTATGTATGTGTGAATAGCACCTGTGGAAAAGTTAATTCTAATTACCACATAAAGCTAAACTTTTATAGTATATATCTTATAGCTTGCACAATATTTGAAGACCTGCTATATTTTTAATCAGGGTCTTAATGAAAATTTAGCTTCCTAGGCATTCTTCAGTTAAACGGCAGATAAGGCATAAGAGCTAAATAAAGTAATTAATTTCTGCATATTTATTTTTCACTGCTGATTTCCTACCTCTAGAAAGCGCTGGGGAAATACTAGGCCCTGAATAAAGATGTATGGAGTGAAGCAGTAAATGATACTTAAGAAGTGTCCTTGAGGGGAGAATATTATGGGGTAAAGCACAGCCATCTCAGGTTAGAAAAGACATCCCGGACTAAGATGAACTTTAGCGGACCTAAGCAACACTCCCCTCCCTCCTTCCTGTGTGGCAGGACATGCCAGCCATAAGAAGACACACTGAAAAGAGCTGACAGACCCCCACCCTGTTATGCAAATTTCCACCACACAGACGCATTCCAACCAAATAAGGAAATGTTCTTGCCTCCCCAACCACTCAGAACCCTGATCCTATAAAATCTATTATTGTAGCCCCGCTCAGTGTCAAACATTCTGAACTCCATTTTGGATGTCATCCGCCAGCTCATAAAGCTTGTTTGTGTCTCCTCGGCCTCCGTGGGTGAATCTTCGTGCTCTGCTTTTGACTGCAACAGTGTGAGATGAAAATGAGTAGTGAACATGCTTAACGTAAAGTGAAAATGGCATTGGTGAATACGGGCAACCTAATAAAAAGATATGGAAATCAGTTTCTATGAGAGGATGTTAATATTTTTGTCTCTGATTTTTTTTTTTTTTTTTGTAAAGATAGCAAGTTCTTAAGGCCCACAGTTTGCTTTAAGGCTTTTTGAATACGGAAAATCACTCTTTGAATATAGATAATCACAAGCAGAAAAAAATGGATGGGGCTTCTTAAATCCTAGAAGGTCGAATTTTGAAAAGATTGGTAGGATGCTTAGCATCTCTTCTCCATTCTTTAGGGTTAACCGCATTACTTGCAAGTACAGCACGACCACAAGGGGCAGCAGTCAGGGACCTGCGGAGTTTCCGCAGTGAAAATGGACCCGGAATATGTCCATGAGTTTGAATTACTTCAGTCCCAAAACACAAAGGGAGAAATGAAAGGAAATAACAGATGTGTATTAAATTAAATGGCATGTTCACAGCAAGGGTTTCATTAATGTTAACTACAAGCTATTTTTTGTTTGACTTGATTTATGATTGCAGTTATTTTCTCAGTGCATTTCAGTTTTGTTTTAGCTTACTTTCTTTGTATTCTTATTAACCAGAAAAACTTACATTTCTTTGTTAGAAGAACATATTGTGTGCATCTATATATAATTTTTAAATTATAATTATGAATGAATATAAGTAATGTAAATTAATTTCTACAGAGACATGTATACGTATCATACACTGTGTTTTGATTATACCCATCCTCCTTCTACATTCTCTTGCCTTCTCTTCTCCCTTTATTCTTTGCGCCCCCTGGTCCTTTTCCCTTGCCCTAATAGTTTCCCTTCATGTATATTTTTTTCTTATAGTTTCTACACATGAGCAGAAAACATATAGCACTTCATTCTATGGGTCTGGCTTATTTCAGTTAATATGATGTTCCTCAGCTCCAACCATTTTTTGTAAAGACAAGATTGCATTCTCTAGCAGTAAGTCATTTTCAGGTGTGATCATTCTTCATTTTGGTTTTATTAGTACATGCTGCTGTACACAATGATTCTATTCCTCATGGGAAGTTAGTACATGTATGTGACACATCTCAACTTTTGCACATAATCTATTTTTCATAAAAATCTGCCAATTTCTTGATTCTGCATTTATGTCCATGGTGTTGCACACATGCGTCATATACACAAAATCATCTGATAAATGGATAAACATATGGCCAACAAGCATTGAATTATGTCTAGGAAATAATCCATGCCATGTAAAATACTCACCCTTAAAAAATTTTAGAAAAAATTAGAAAAATCATAGAAAAATCTTAAGAAATCTTAGAAAACCTTTTTCCACATCGCGCAGCTTAATTCCTGTAAATATAGCAGACCTCTATGATTTGAGACTGATGTAAGTTTTACTTATCCAAAGCAGTAAGAAAGTGTGTCTTACTTCTCATTCAACAGCTTGGGCTATGTGTAACAGAAATACTCAAGGTAGCAGAGTATAATAATTGAAAAGTATTTTAGTTTTCCAAATGGTTATGTTCCTAGGGGTGTTCATGGAAGCCAAGAGCAGAGTCCCAATAGACCAGATTCCAGGATGTTTTTTTCTTTTTTTTCTAATTGTGTTGAAATACAGCCAGTGGGGAAAACAATGACCTTGCAAATGAGATCCCCCCTTGCCACTAAGAAGAGATGGGAGCAAACTCCGGAGTAGATGGTCACTACTCATTTTCCTTAATACCGGTCCCAGAGGGTCCCCAAGGCCATGTACCCAGCTGTCTCCCCATTACTTCTTACTGTTCCTGGCAGGCCTCTTCAGATGTATCTGGACACACCCTCTCATACACTTCAACTAGCAATTGTGTAATAATCAGACGACATGCTGCTTTTTAGATACTGCATTTCTGCCCATACATGCAACTAGTAATTTGCTCATCAGAAATATATTTGGCTTACACATTCGATCTCTAAATTATTTGTTCTAACATTCTTTAAAATTATGATTTTAATATAAAACTACATATAATGATAAGTCTTCCAGTGAAGGTTATCTACCCTACAACCTTTGACAAAGAAAAATAGTGCCACTTGTAGCACACAGGAGTCCCATTGATGGTACTGGTCATTGCAATTATTTAGTTTCTGTGATTCTTCCTCTAAACACAGAGTATTGTGCTGCCCTTTCACATGTGCAAATCTAGTCACCATACACTGTTTGGACATGTTTAAAAGTGAGTGCTTCACACTGTTTAGAGGAAATAAAAGTAGAATAGAATAAAAATGAGAACCCACAACCACTGTGGAAATCAGTGTGCAGATTCCTCACAAAACTAGGATTAGAGGCCCCATTCAACCCAGCTGTCCCCTGTCTGGGTATTTTCCCAGGAAAAAAAAAAAAGAAAAACTCATATCACAGTGATATATGTGCACCCATATTTAGAGCAGCACAATTTGTCATAGCTACATCTTGGAAGCAAGCCAAATGCCCATCACCAGAAGAATGCATAAAAAAGACATGGTATTTCTATACAATGGAGTATTACTCAGCTATAAAGAAAGATAAACTGGAGGCTTTCATAGGTAAATGGATGCAACTAGAGACCACATTCATAAGTGAAATAAATCAGAATCGTATGTGTAAACATGGTAGAGTCTCCCTAGCATAAGAAACTGAAAGAGTAAATAAAACCCAGAACATCCAATAGGTATTAGGAAAGAGAAAGAAACTACTCAAAAGGAAAGAACAACGGGGATGAGGAAAAGAGAAAAGAACGTAGGAGGGAAAAATACATGTATATATATATACAAGATAGCTAACATAATCATACTACTAATTTCTATTAGTTCATTGAAAGAAACAGTGCTTATATTGTTTGATCAATTTTGCATGCCTGTACTTTTTCAAAATAGATAATAATATGCAATATAATAACCATTGTTAATTTCCTATCATCTTGTTTTGAAATTCTGTATTGTTTTCATTATCTACTTTTTTGTTTCTTAAAAAAAATACCAAATCTTATATCAAGTTGTTGATGCTGTAGCTGTTTAATATTTCACTTGGCTAGAACAGTTAAGGTAATGATTGCTATCTGAATATATTCTTTGATTTTATCATTTAGGTAAGAATAGTAAGTTTAACATAAAACTAATAGCCATTTAGTGCTAACTTTTGGGATTGCCAATTAATAAATAAATTGGTCAACGAGCTTCTGCCAGAAAAATCTCATTCTAACTTCAAGAAAACCAAAAACTTCTGCAGCCACCTCAACTCAAAAGATTAGGAGAAATGTAATCAGCTAGATTTTACTGTTGCTAAATTATTTTCTTCTCCCATTGTCTAATTTTCCAGCTTGTCTATATGATTTCTTTGTAATATTTAACCTACCTTTTAGTTAAGCAGCTATGTTCTTTGGCATTTGTTCATTCACTGATGTTGTCCCAGCCATGTTGCTGCAGATGGCAGGATTTCATCCTGCTTATGACTGAATAGTCTTCCACTGTGTTTATGTACTATGTTTGCTTCACCCATTCACCTATGGGTGCACATTTGTGACAACATTTATATGTGGTGTTTTTGAGTCAAAAGATAGAACAAAATTTATATATTAGGTACATGTACAGAGGCACAGAAGAATATCTTGAAGGATATATACTCAAATGTCAATAGTGGCTACTATTTTACCATATTTCTATTCATTAAGAAAGATATAATAATAACAAAATGGAAATATACTACAGATTGTTTCTTTAGTATGTGTCTGATATTTTCTCCCTGAGAAGCTAATTTTAAATGGCTGTGTTTGATTTCTTAAAAACAAAATCTGACAACCTTGCAGTTTGATACAGTTTAGACACAGAAAAAAACTGCTCAAAGAACTGTAGAAAGCCTTCACCCAGATTGTCCAAATGTTACCATTTTACATTTACTTGTCTTTCTCTCCCTCACCACATATGTATAATCTTTTTCTGGTCTGTTTGAGACTAAGTTGGTCTATAACTCTTTAACTCCATTTCTGAATTTGCTGACAGCTTGAAACTCCATCCCTGATGTCTCACATCTGAGCAAGCTGATGAGAGAGTCTCATGCTCCTTCCTATGGTACCATTGGGAGATTAAAGTTGTGGGTGCCCTGTTTAAGTGGAAAGTGTTCAGCTTTATCCCATCCAATAGCTACATGAAACCTCAGAAGCAGTCTCCTGTCTTTGATCTCTTAGACCTACTTGGTAGGTCTGCCCCATTCCCCTGAAATACATGGATCAGGTGAACAATAAGCCTTTCGTACATTTTTCAGATGTATTTGCATTATAAAGTTGTAATTGTGAGGATTCACCTTATTCTCGCCTAGCAGTCACATCAAATCCTAAATAGAATGTTTTGCACAATTATACTGTACTTATCAAAATCAGGAGACTAGCATTCATGTTCCTGCATGTCCCAGCCATGTTCCCCAAAGCCTCAGAAAATCTTGGCTGATCCTACTACTCAGATGCCATGTATTTTTAGCCTCTTTCATCTGGAAGAGTCCCAAAGTCTTTCCTGACATTCACATTTTTGAAGAGCACTGTTCAGTTCCTTGTAGAGTGTTTCTCAATCTGGGTTTTATGTTTCTTCCTAATTAAATTCAGGTTCTGCTGTATTGGAAGTTTCCTTTGTTCTTTTTGTTGTCTTTGTGGATTTTTATTATTTCTTACATTTCTTGAGCAAGAACAAATTCCAATACTAATTCAGGCTTAAGTCTGGAATATGCAAGGCTGAGACAAGATCTCTGTGTATTGTTTCCTATTGTCTCTCTTACTACGGGTTTTTGGATGATGGAAGGCGGCAAGTAAGAAGTAACGCACAAACCATTGTGCCACTTGCACTTTGGAAAACTGTAAAGTTCTCTTTACAGCTTGCTTAATACATTGCATAAGAAATGCAGTATATTTTCCCTCTCACAATATCTATTGTACCCCTCAGATTTTATTTATTCTTTCAGGTTCTTATAGTAGGGAAGAAATACGATATTTACACATGTGAGTCTGATTTATTTCACTTATGAGTATGGTCTCTGCATCCGTTTACCTTGAAAAGCCTCTAGTTTGTCTTTCTTTATAGCTGATGAAGCTCTGTAATTTCCAATTTTTTTTAATTACTTGTTACTGTCTTTGATTGTTTGATCAATCTTACATTCTTACATCTGGTAGACTGAGCAAGTTCATTGAAGATAACCGTAGGGAATATAGCAACCATTGTTAATTCTTATCATTTTGTTTTGAGGTCTTGCTTCTTTTTGTTGTTTTCGTGTTGTTTTGTTTTTGTCTTCATTGTTGTTTTGTTAGATTTTTTTCTCTTTGAGAAAAAAAAGAGAGAGAAATGCCATTTCAACCTCTCCTCTTGAACAAACTTGCTTCCCTCTCTTGGTTAAGTTACTCCCAGAACCTTGAAGAGCTACTAAAAAAACAAAACTAAAGGCAGTGATAAGATTTCTAGTAATTGAAAGATTGTAATTAGGTATTGGCAAGTCATGACTTTCTCATTTTATGAAGATCTTTTTGAATTATTTAAAACAAACATATTCTCTTCCATAATCACAAAATAAAGAGAATAAATTTACTTCCACTAACAACAAAATACTACCCTTGACTAAAACTCTTTTTCTCCCTAAATACTATTCTCTTTTTCCCTTTAACGCTAAGCTCTTGAAAGAGTAGTGGCCCCTTGATGTCTCCATCCCCTCACCTCCTTTTCAGCACTGTGCTGACCTTCTCACTGTCACTTTTCTGTCCTCTCTGTGATTGGTTGTAATGGCCACTTTTTTCTTTGATGTCTAATTGAACAAACTATTTCTGTGGCTTACTCTAACCTCCTCCCAAAAATGTTCCCTTCTCCATCCTCCTACATGTCCCCTTTCTTCTCACTGTCTGGTGAACATACATGTTTCCGTAGCCTTAGCTCCTCTTTGCCCTTGATAGTTCAATTTCCAGAACCATGGCCTAATCCTCATTCCTAAACCAGGGGATTATTTTAGGCCCATTGGCCCAATATATTTTTTCTTTAGATCACAGGCACCACAGACCCAATCATCACCAACTTTATGATCTTTATTCACTGGTATATTCAGTATCTAACTCAGGCTGGAATTCTAAGGTTCACTCGGGTATCTTGGCTAGAAAGTAGGAAATATATTAGCTCTTTCCTCCTTTCATGTCCAAGCTCTGCTGAGTCCCATTCCCATGTGATTCTCTTCATAATTATGCCTGAGATTGGTACAGACACTGGGCATACAATGAGCAGGAACAAACAACATCACAATTTTTCACCCTGACAAATCTGTTTTGTATCCTTATATGATCATATGAGATGAAGTCCATCTATTACTACCTCTTAGCCCTTCTTTTATCCAGTCATGCACAATTCAAATCTACAACCATACTTTATGCAAATGCATCTTTAGTATTATTTAACTATTTTATTTGGTAAAACAAACTTCAGTAATAATAATTAGCCATGAAATCAAACAAATAAGAATGGCCTGAAAAGAAAGGTAGACAGTAAAAACATTGAAATAATTTTTTTCAGTAAACTAAAGTATAAATATAAAATGACTATGGCATTGCCAAAAACATAAATAATAGATCAATGCTTTAACTATATTAATACTTTTTAAAAAATAGAAACTCATAAATCCATATTGGCTGATGACAGAAATATTGTTTTCTTTTTTGTGTTTCAGAGCCTTAACTTTTAAAACTTGTTATGAATCATCAAAATTGTTTCTCTTCATATGTTCATATTCAATATATTTTTCAATCTATCTTTACTTGTAGTTGATCACAGACACCACAGACTGTAATTTTATTAATTTTGGACTATAAAGTATTATTTTAAATTAAAATTTAAAAACTTAAGCATAGTGAGAAGTTTAGCAATTATTAATAAAACTTTCATTCCACTATATATTTAAAAAATTCCACTTCAGGACTTCCAGGAAGATGGTGACCGGAAAAGCAGCAGAGAAAAATCCTCCCAGAGGATTGCCACCCAAACACTGGAATATAGCAACATGAGAAAGACAGGAAGGAGAGAAATGTATACCCTGAACCCAGGAAGGATCTGAAAGGAGAATTGAAGCCCTCAGAAAGAGCAAATAAAACCTCTCCTGCAGGAAAGGCTCAGAGGGCCGCCATGGTGCAGTCAGAGGAAGAGGACGCAGAGAAGGAGGGAGTCACCGCTCCGTACACACCCTCGGCCCGCTCCCTCATTCCAGCACTCACAGCTTCAGCTTCAGAGGCCCGCGCTCACTGGAGCCTCCCAACTCGGCCAGGGGAGAGTGGAGTTCTGAGAGCTGGTCCAGGACCAGAGAGGAGAAAGTGCAACCAGGAAAAGAGGCAATGGCGGTCGGGAGGTGTTGTCGAACCCAGTGTGAGGATGAGAAGTTACAACAGGCACTAAAACAGAATCCCGACCCCTCAGCAACTTTTCTAATCAGCACCTGGAGGCAAGGTGGAATCAAAGCAACCAGCTCTACTCCTGCCCCGAGGCTGTGGCCTCCTATCTGTCCACTGTGTGAGCAACTACCAGCAGAGAGCAGCAGAGAGCAGTGGCAGCAACCTCAGGGTCACAGCAATTCCCAGGGATCCAGCCAAAGAACAAATGGAAACTGGACCACAACAGTAAGAAAGAGCTGCAGATGGAGGCGGACCACATGGCCCCACACGCTTCTGACTCCAACACCAAACAGGATGCATGAGCTGAGTTACCCGGCTTCAGCTCCCACCCTGAACTCCCTCTCTGAACACCTTCAGTATTGGTGGCCTGAGCACTCAACACATGTCCCTGACAGCAATGGGCTGAGTCTATGGGCTTCAGGACTCACCTTAAACTACTAATATGAGCACCAAGAGGGACTTCATACTGCTTGCATATATGAACTTTGTATGGACCCATAGCAACAAATTACATACAAAGCAGCAGTTCAGGAGTCCGAGAGACAACAACATACTCTACACAGCAGACCTGAGAAAATCCTCCAATTCTCTTTTAGAAGTAATAACTAAACTTAGTAAACACCCTGGACTACCACAGTGAGTGCAGGTGGGGAAGACCTCACGCCCTTGTGCCCAGCATTGTAAGTGCACCCAATGCTCAGCTGCAAGGGGCGGGGAGTGGCAACACTGGAGATCAGGAGGTGGGAGGAGGTGAAGACCTGGAACTAGGGTGCAGACCTGGTTCTCTAGCTGGGTGGTGATAGCCTCCAAAGAGTCATAGGCGGCCTGCAGGGAGACACTAGTGGCCTATAAGGGGACCCTGGGGGCCTGGACAGTGAGCTCAGTAGCCTGAGGGGAGAGGGGGCTCCCTCCAAGCTACATGAGAACACTGAAGACCTGGATGGGGCCTCTGGCAACGTGGCAATGAGGCAGAGCCAGGCAGTCTGCAAGGGGCAACCCCATGGACTTGACCTGGTCCCCAGCAGCGTGGCGACAGGGCAGAGCCAGGCAGTCTGCAGGGGTGACCCCGTGGACTCGTCCAGGCCCCGGTAGTGCAGCGACTGAGCAGAGCCAGGTGGTCCACTGGGGGTAACCCCGTGGACTTGACCAGGCCCCCGGAAGAGCCTCACTGTGGTGGAACCCGGCAGTCTGCTTGGGCGACCCTGAGGACTCAATTGGACCTCTGGACGCAATGTATCAAGGTGAAGCCTGGTGGTTCACGGGGTAACCCCAACAACTCGACTGAACCACAGGTGGCCTTGAGGGCTTGTCAGTGGGGACTTGACCATAGTGAGCCTGGTTCCCTGCCTATCTACTGTCTTTGAGCATGGGTGCTTTTCCACCTCCTACCATAGCAATTTGTATACAGCCATATATGTTACAGCATAATTTGAAGCCGCCATGTCTCTTCCCAAGGTGAGAGTCCGAGCCAGTAAATAAACCCAAAAGTACAGTTATTATCAGAGGGAAGATAACTGGATGGGTAGTAGAACAATGGAGATGAGAGTGGAGAAAATTGATTAATTGAATGAGGCATCATCTGTATAACTGAGTAACAAATGTGAAGATAATATTGTGTAATACAGCACCCAGTGCTAATTCTCTACTATTGTCTCTATTATTTGGTATTTCCTTTATTGTTTTTGTGTTAACTAATGCGAATATAACATTATGTAATACAGCATCCAGTGCTAAGTCCCTACTATCTTTATAATTTTGTGTTTCCTGTATTTTGTGTTATTGTAGTTTATATGTCTACATTCTTTTGCCTTAAAGTTAAAAAAAAATTCCACTTCTATTTGCTAGCTTTCAAATACCTTCATACTTGAGAACTGTTGGGCCATATCTCTTCATGAGTCATTCATATTTATTCATCCTACATTTCTATTATAGTTGATATAATTTCTGAAATTTTCTTTCTGCAAATGTTTTCTTCTGGAAAATTTTTTCAAAAACAGCAGAATGATACAAACATTTTGAATTCATTGTTCTAGACTATCTAATTCTTAATGAAAATTGAGGCATTCAAATATTACTCTTTTCATTTCCTCTGAGGCAAGGATCTCTTATTTTCCTGGTACTGCCTTTCACATCTGATTGGTTTTTCCACATAGATATACATCTATTTATGTTTTGTCGTTGTACAGATCCCTTCAATCTCCAGGAGCTGTTCCTGAAGAAACCACACTAAAGTTTGGATTCTCAATGAACGTTGTTTAAATTTGACTCTAGATATTTACAAATATGTTTGCCTTTGGTTAGTTTCTTCTAAAATTTCAAATCATAAGCAGAGTTTAACTTAGAAAAGAAAAAAATCTCATTCATCATAAAGTAACAAGTTAGCTGATCTTCATGGATCCCTATTATATATTAGATCATAAAGTACTTCAAAGTTAGAAGCACTTTATATATTTTAAAGCATATCCATACTGCATGTGTGACTTCACAATGAGTCTTCAAGCTTATGGTGGAATATCTTTTTCCTTATTAGACCTTCATTCTTCCACATAATGAGGCAAGAATAAAAAACAAATTTTTCCTCAGAGCTCCCAGAACTGATACAACCAAAGAAATGCTTCTATCAAAGTGACTTTTGCAAACTTCAGAGAATGATTCTCTTAGTTACTTTTCTTGTTGCTGCAAGAAAGTACCTGACACCTAAAGTTAAGGGAGAAAAGCTTTATTGTAGCTCACAGTCTGTAAAGGTTTTAGGTCATAGTTGGCTGGCTCCACGGCAAGGGGGCATGACAGAGGAGCATCGTGAGGAGAAACCCTTCATGGCAGGCAGAAGGCAGCAGTGCAGCAAGCAGTGAAGTGGCAAAGAAAGAGCAGTAGCCTGTTTCTCCCTTTTGTCCTTTCCTGGATACCTGCCCTTGTGGTGGTTCCACCCACACTCAGCATGTGCCTTCACATTACACACACCCAAAACTATACCAAACCAGTCAGTGGACTCATTTAGTAACCACACACCTTAATTACAGCAGCACACACTTAATCCCAGTCACTCACCTCTGAAAAGCCCCACCTATAACCACATGAGGCTTTGAGAGGACATAAGGTATAACAGTGATTATTTGCAACATTCATACCATCCAGAAAGTAGGTTTAATTGTTGTATGTTACTCCGAATATCAGAGATGTTCCTGGCCATAATTACATCATTATCTCTCAACATTTCTCCAGAAATGCAAATATGTATGAGTATTGAAAGTGCCTGTACTAGAAATAACCAAGAATCCCATAGGAAGAAACTGGAAGAAAATGATGAATCAACTTCTACAAGCACTGATGCTTATAGAAGAGCAAAAAACATAAAGAAAAAGCAAATGTTGATAAAAATCAATATCAACATGACCAGTGTACATTAACAAATAGGAAGGTAGATGGACTTGTAAAGATTAAGACCAAGAATGTGATTCAGAAGAGATATTTAATGACATTTTAATTTATGCTGGTATAGCTGATTGGCCATCCCGGTCCTAGATGACTTCAGAGCTAATTTGATCAAGAAAGGCAGTGAACCTCTTCCTAGCAAAAATGAGGCTATCTACAGTACAACAGGAAATAAAAAAATACCGGGGAATGTAGGTATCACCTGATAACTTCATGGTTTTATAAGTCTTTACCAAATAACCATAAAAAGAAAAAAGAAAAGGTGGAGAACTTGATTTATTAAAAATCAATAATTTATATGCCTCATTTTTGCTGCAGACTGTTTGCAGATAAGACGAATGCTGTAACAGCCAACTTTATAACCAGCTTTAAGAAAATGATAAAAATACACTTCCGGGAAGATGATGACCAGGTGAGTGGCAGAGGGAAATCCTCCCAGAGACAGATCTCTTGCACGTGGGTGCCAGGTCCACGGCTGCGAAATTCCAGCTGAACGTGTTGCTCTGCGCTGCCTGAGCATTAACGGGTCGGCTCAATTTGCTGCGGAGAGGAGTGGGCTGGCCCTGAGAGCTGGGCACCCAAGGCGCTCGGCGTGGCACGCGGGGGCGGGGGGGTGGCTCGGATGAGTCCGCATACCCCCGAGGGCACTTGCAGCAGAACGGACCCTCCCATCTCCTGACCCCGAGCGGCTTGCAGGCAGCAGCGGCCAGAAATTGGCTTTTTGGCGGCTGCAGAGCGGGACGGACTTGGAGACTGTGCTCCTCTGGCAGACTACGCTAATCCGGATTGCGCACCGGGGTCTGGCTCAGATCCCCCCCGCCGCAGCCAGCGCCATCTTCAGCCAGAGAGCAGGCACTGCAGCGGCTGCAGTCAGCGGCTCCTGGGAGAACATCAAGGAGGTGGAGAAGCGCCAGGGAGTGGTGCATCGCGGGCGAGGCACGAAATATTAGCACTTTGGGGATCTCCTGCCAGCACGGATTCTGGAACAGGTGAGCCGAGTGTGCACCACAGCCGGATTTCTGAGTTGGGAAGAAGCTCGACCCAGGGAGATACACCTGAGCGGCATTCCTGCCTGCACGATCTCAGGGATGGGTTAGTTAATTGGGCGCACTGACCAGATTTTTGAGTCAGGAAGAAGCTCCACCCAGCGAGGGACATCCGATCAGCACTACTGACTGCATGGACCCCGGGACAGAAGAGCTGGCTGGGCACCTCGACCGGATTTTTGAGTGGGGGAGGAGCTCCACCCAAGGGAGGAACATCTGAGCGACCCCCTGCCTACATGGTCCCCAGGGCGGCGAGCTATTTATGCGCCCCAGTCAGGTCTCTGGGCAGGGAGTAGCTCGGTCCACAAAACAGCATATGAGCAGCCTATTGAGAGGAACTCTCACCAGAAAGCTTAAGGGACATTCTCCCGAAGAGAAGGAGTCATTGGAGCAGCCTTTGCAAAACACCTTTGCCTGAACTGCCTGGGCAATTTATTGCTCAATATTTTGAATCTGATACCCAAAAATGGGAAGACATAAGAACAAAACGCAGTCTCAGAACTCAACCCCACCCAGAACAAGTCCAGGATGCGGGGATACAGGGGAACTAGGAAGCCACATATCTCCAAGTTCTGAAACGATTGCATCCAAAATAAAGAAACAACTCCATCAGGCCATAGAAGAGCTTAAACCAGAAATAAGCCACATACCTGCAATAATCTCTCAGACAAAAAATGAACTGAAAACTATAATGGAAGAAATGTTCTGTACACATAGAGAAGAAATAGATAAAAGACTAGAAGAAAGTAGGAAACAAGTGGAAACGTTACAAGAGCAATTTAGGAATGAATTACCATGAATGAAACAGGTCCAAAGAGATTAACAGGAATTGAAAACTTCCATTGAAAGCTGGCAAAACCGCTGAAATGAAACCGAAGATAGAATTTCAGACCTTGAAGACAGCATGGCAGCTTATGAGCGTGAAAGGACGGATCTCATAAAATCATCAAAGACCCAAGAAAAACCAATCCAACAGCTGCAAGATGAGGCAAAACGAAATAATATTCGAGTAATAAGAGTCAGTGAAACAGCAGGAGACAACACAAATGATATAAAAAGAATATTTGCTGAAATAATAGCAGAAAACTTCCCAAACAAGGTAAAAGATACTGAAGTACAGTTAATCGAGGCATATAGGACCCCAACGAGCCATAACCCAAAGAAAACTACACACAGACACATAATAGTCAAGATCACAGTCATCTAGCAAAAGAACACAATATTAAAAGCTGCTAGAGAAAAGAAATAGATCACCTATAAAGGAAAGCCCATCAGAATCACAGCAGACTTCTCAATGGAAACCACGAAATTAACAAGCGCTTGGAGTGAGGTACTGCAGATTCTGAGACAAAACAGCTTCCAACCCAGACTGATGTATCCTGCAAAACTATCCCTCAAATTCAATGGAGAAATAAAATACTTCCACGTCAAAGAACAACTGAAGAACTTCATGAGTGCAAAACCAGCATTGCAAGAAGCACTAAAAGATATTCTAGACAGAGAAAAAAATGAACACAATCTCAAGAACAACAATAGAAAGAAACCCTCAAATAGAACAAGTAAGTAAACAGATAGCAAAAGTAGGAAAACAACAAGTAAATAACATGACTAGAATAAGCCAACATATAGCCATTATAGCAATTAACATAAATGGCCTCAATTCACAAGTCAAAAGGAAAAGATTGGCAGAGTGGATTAAGGAACACAATCCAATGATATGCTGTATACAGGAAACACATTTTACTCAAAAGGAAATCCACAGGCTGAAAGTTAAAGGATGGAAAACAATTCTCCATGCAACAGGTCCCCAGAAAAAAGCAGAGGTAGCTATTATGTTTGCAGACAAGGTAAATTTCAAACCAAAAACAATCAAAAGAGATAAAGAAGGCCATTACATACTAGCTAGGGGAAAGCTGCAAGAGGAAGCGATAACAATTCTAAACATTTATGCACCAAACAATGGAGCACCAAACTTTACAACTCAAGTCTTAGCAAACATGAAAAATCAACTAACTAATAACACTATTTTAAAGGGGGACATAAACACCCCTCTGACGCAAAGAGACAGGTCAACCGGACAGAAACTCAGCAAAGAAGTAACAGTCCTGAACCAAAAGTGTGGATAAATGGACTTAGTAGATGTATACAGAGTGTCCCACCCCACAACATCAGAATACACATTTTTCTCAGCTGCACATGGGTCTTTCTCTAAAATTGGCCACATTCTAGCCCATAGAGCATATCTACCTAAATGCAAAAGAACTGAACTTATCCCATGCATATTATCTGACCACAGTGCAATGAAACTGGAAATTAATGACAAAGAGAACTCCAAAAACCGCATAAACACTTGGAAATTAGACAACAACCTCCTGAACAACCAATGGGTCACACAAGAAGTTAAAGAAGAAATTACAAAATACCTACAAATAAATGAAAATGCAAGTACAACCTATCGGAATCTGTGGGATGCAATGAAAGCAGTCCTCAGAGGGAAATTTATAGCAATGAACTCATATATAAAGAAAATAGAAAGACAGCAAATAAATAGCCTAATGCTACACCTCAAACTTTTAGAAAAAGAGCAACAAGCCAAACCAAGAGCCCAAAGAAGGGAGGAGATTATAAAACTCAGGGCAGAAATTAATGCAATTGAGATGAAGAAA
This sequence comes from Dinomys branickii, assembly GCA_004027595.1. NCBI lineage: Eukaryota > Metazoa > Chordata > Mammalia > Rodentia > Dinomyidae > Dinomys > Dinomys branickii. The sequence continues at coordinate 72,400 of PVLD010002391.1, read as the reverse complement.
ACTCTACAGAAAATAAGTCAATCAAAGAGTTGGTTCTTAGAAAGACTAAATAAAATTGATAAACCCCTAGCCAACCTTATCAAAAAAAGAAGGGAAAGATCTCAGATTCATGTAATAAGGAATGAAGAGGATGAAGTCACCACAGATCCCACAGAAATCCAAGAGATCATTAATACCTACTTTGAAAATCTTTACTCCCATAGGATAGAAAATACAGAAGAAATGGACAGATTTCTGGAAAGGTACAAATTACCAAAATTGAGTCAGGAAGACTCAAAAATCCTGAAGAACCCAATATCAATTAGCGAGATTGAAGATGCCATAAAAAACTTACCAACTAAGAAAAGCCCAGGCCCTGATGGATTCACAGCAGAATTCTACAAAACATTCAGAGAAGATCTAATGCCAACACTCCTCAAACTCTTCAATGAAATCAAAAGGGAAGCAACTCTCCCTAACACGTTTTAAGAGGCAAGTATCATATTGATACCAAAACCAGAGAAGGACCCAACCAAGAAAGAGAACTATAGGCCGATCTCTCTAATGAACATAGATGCAAAGATACTCAACAAAATACTTGCAAATAGAATACAGCAAATCATAAGGAAAATTATACACCATGACCAGGTAGGATTTATTCCAGGAATGCAGAGATAGTTCAATATTCGCAAATCAATTAATGTAATACATCATATCAACACAGCCAAAGACAAAAACCACATGATCATCTCAATAGATGCAGAAAAGTCTTTTGACAAAGTCCAACATGCATTCATGTTTAAAAACCTTAGAAAAAATAGGAATAGATGGCCTCTACCTCAATCTGATCAAAGCCACTTATGACAAACCAACAGCCAACATCATACTAAATGGACAAAAACTGAAAACTTTCACTTTAAAGTCAGGAACAAGACAAGGATATCCATTGTCACCACTCCTATTCAACATAGTCTTGGAAACATTAGCCAGAGGAATTACACAAGAGAGAGAAATAAAAGGAATAAGGATACGAAAGGAAGAAGTTAAACTATCACTATTTGCAGATGACATGATACTATACATGGAGGACCCCAAAAACTCCACAAGAAAACTCCTGGAATTAATTGAGAAATTCAGCAACGTAGCTGGATACAAAGTCAACACCCAAAAATCAATAGCATTCCTATACACAAACAACAAACAGACTGAGAGAGAAATTGAGGAAACCATACCTTTTACAACAGGATCCAAGAAATTGAAATACTTAGGAATCAATCTAACGAAGAATGTGAAAGATTTATTCAGTGAAAACTACAGTACTCTGAAAAAAGAGATCGAAGAGGATTTCAATAAATGGAAAAAAAATACCCTGCTCATGGTTAGGAAGAACCAACATTGTGAAAATGGCCATACTACCAAAAGTGTTGTACAGATTCAATGCAATTCCCATTAAACTACCATTAGCATACCTCACAGATCTAGAGAAAATATGCCTCAAATTCATCTGGAACCAGAAGAGACCCAGAATAGCAAAAGCAATCCTGGGCAATAAGGACAAGTCAGGTGGAATCACAATCCCTGACCTGAAATTATACTACAAAGCTACTGTAATAAAATCAAC
>PVLD010002391.1:0-70700 GCA_004027595.1 Dinomys branickii | reverse complement strand
CAACGAAAAACACACTCAGCCACCTAATATTCGACAAAGGGGCCAGCCAAACTCACTGGAAAAAGGATGACCAGTTTAATAAATGGTGCTGGAAAAACTGGCTTGCCTATGCCGAAAACTGAACATAGACCCCAGTCTATCACCATGCACCAAACTCAGGTCAAAATGGATCACAGACCTCAACATTAAAACAGAAACTCTAAATCTATTGGAAGAGAAAGTAGGTAAAAATCTTGAAGACAAAGGAGTAGGCAGAGAGTTCATGAACAAAAATGAAACTGCAAGGGAAACACTTCAAAGAATCAATAACTGGGACCTCATCCTACTGAAAAGTAGGATGACATCTGAAGAAATCACCAGCAAAGTAAAAAGAAAACCCACAAATTGGGAAAAAATCCTAGCTGGCTGTCCCTCAGACAAAGGTCTTCTATCTAGAACATACAAAGAATTAAAAAACATGTACCTATCCAAATTCAAAGACCCAATCCAGAAATGGTCATCTGAGATGAATACACACTTCTCAGATAAAGAAATACAAATGTCAAATAAATATATGAGAAAATGTTCCACATCCTTAGTCATTCGAGAAATGCAAATAAAAACAACACTGAGATTCCATCTCACCCCAGTAAGAATGGCCAGTATGAAAAAGTCATCCAATAACAAATGCTGGCGAGGCTGTGGAGAAATAGGGACTCTATTATACTGCTGGTGGGAATGCAGACTGGTGCAACCACTGTGGAGAGCAGTTTGGAGATTCCTCAGCAAACTAGGTCTAGAGGTTCCATTCAAACTAGCTATTCCCCTTCTGGGTATTTTCCCAGAAGATCTGAAAGCATCATACCTCTCTGATATATGTGCACCCATGTTTATAGCAGCGCAATTTGCAATAGCTAAATTGTGGAAGCAACCCAAATGTCCATCCACAGAAGACTGGATTCAAAAACTAGCATTTTTGTACAATGGAATATTATTCAGCTATAAAGAGGGACAGATTTGGGGCTTTTGTAGGCAAATGGTCACAATTAGACACCATACTCATAAGTGAAGTAAATCAGAGGTACATGTGCAGGCAATGTATTGTGTCACTGGTGTAAGAACCTGAGGGTGGGAACATAAACTAAGAGACATGAAGGAAATCTGTTCAAAAGTAAAGAACAGATTGGACGAGGGAAAGGAGAAAAGAATGAGGCAAAAATTTATGTATGTATGTATGTATATACATATGTGCAGGATGGCTAACATGGTTCTACTATTGACTTATGTCATTGAATGGTAAGGAATAGTTGATGACTGGTTGTTTGATCAATCTTGTATTCTCCGAAGCATACATTTTGAAGATATCAATATGAAATGCAACAACTAGTGTTGGTTTTCTGTTGCTCTGTCTATAATTCAATTATGATTATAAGTTTATTGAGCTACTTTGTGTCTCTTTGTTAATGCTTTTCGTTTATTTTTTATTTTTTTTTTCTCTTTCTTTTTCTGTTGTAGCTGATGTAGTTCTTTTTGCTTTCACACTATAAAAAGAAGTTGTACTACTGACTTAGGTCACTTTATTGTAAGGAATAGTTGATGATTAATTGTTTGATCAATTTTGCATGTCTATACCTATTTTCCTGAATATACAATTAGAAATTATCAATATGTAATGCAACAACCATTGTTGATTCCCTGTCACCTTACCTGTAACTCAGATTCAATTGTACTATTCTCATGCTACTTTGTGTCTGTTTGTTAATATCTTTTTGTTTTTTATACTTTTAAAATAAAAAAAGAAAATGATAAAAATTAAATCTTCAAATCCCTGAGCATGAGACATTAAACATTTTTCCTTCTTAAAAAAAAAGTAGATGACAGCAGTGCTACTGAGACTCAAAGAAAAATCTTCTTGATGAAATCTATTCAGGGCACATAAGTACGTTACAGAAAATTGGAGACATTTTGCATAACTTCTGACACAAATACGTTTTTAGCTACATAAGGACTTTCCTACTGTGGTCACAGAAAGGCTCTGTCATTGAAAAACAAAGAATTTTTGGAGTTTTTGGAATAACTTTCAAATTATATCCAATTTTGAAGGAACATTTTGTTAAAATTAAACATGTTACTCTTTCTGAAGGAAAATTAATTTCACATTTATTTTCAAAAATATTCTGGAAAATTACATAAGAGAAAAAACAGTAATGATATTTCTGAAACAAAATGTTTTATTTATGCCACCAATGGTGGGTAGTGGGTACCTGAGCTAATGTGTGGGATAGTCGAGCCCCTCTCTTACCCAGGGACAACTTTACTCCCACCCATGAGAGGTCCAGCCAAGTAAAAGGCTCAGACAAAGCAAGCAAAGCTTTTCATGTGTCTCTCCGAATCTCCATTTTCTTCCCACGTTGAACATCAAACATCCATGTAAGGTCACCAAAACTTGTAGAATTCCTCACAGAGTAAGAGCATGTAACTGGTGAAATAATTCCATGTTATATCTCAAAGCATATAAATAACATAATTACAATTCTCTAAAGAGGCTCAGTTTTGTTTTTCATATATAATTCTTTAGTCTGAAACACCCTCCTGGGAAGATTGCTTCCCCCTAGCAAATGTCATTAATATATTTACATGGAGACCCAGCTAACCAGGACATGTCTTCCTTTTTTTGTCCCCCAGGGCATGTCTTAGTTCTATTAAGAAAATAAGTGCTTCAGACCAGCTTCTAAAATTCCTCCCTGTCAGTAACAGTTCCAGTGTTTCACATACTGGGCAAGTGTACAAAATGAAAGAATATGTCCATATTGATGATAAAGTAAAATAAATTGATGATACAGTTGTTGGGCTTCTTTTCTATTTCTGTACAGATGACCACTAAGCTCTCAAGAAAGACCAATGGGTAATGATAGATGGGAAATAATAATAAACTTGGAAGAGAGTCATAAAAATTCTAATTCAGTATAAATTCCAGGAATACTGGTACTGTGCTTCTTCTAGAAGCTTTCAAATGTCTCCTAAATCATCACAAATTTCTTTTGTATTTGGTTAAATGTTCTAGAGGGTTTTTTGGCCTGGAAAAATCAGAGAAAATGGCTAGAAGATAGCAAACTGACATTATTTGATCCATTGCCTTAGAATTAGGCTCTGGTTAATACTAACACTTAAACTGAAAATTAAAATTCTACTCTATCTTGGCCTTTTTTTTGTTTCAATTGTTTTGCGAACTTTTAAAAGTTCCAAACAGGGGCTGGGGATATATCTCAGTGGAATAAGTGCCTGCCTGGTAAGCGCAAGGTCCTGAGTTCAATCCCTGGTGTGGTAAAAAAAAAAAAAAAATCCAAACAACGACGAAGCAGCTGCCGCTTTCACAGCTATCTTGTAAACCACTCCAAATTTCCCCAACCCTACAAAACAAAGAGAAGCATAAATATTTATTGAAGATTTCTTATCCTCATAAAAGTTTGTACTTAGATTTTTTTATTATAATGAAATACTAATAGCTGTGTAAATAATCACCCAGGAAGAAGTAAGTACATTAGAATAACAGAAAATCTTTGAAAAGCTATAATTTAAGCAACAGTAAGTCATATCATTTATGTAGCTTGATTTATTGCCTTGAAAGCATTTTAAAATTCATTACATTTAAAAATATATTTCAAATATGGCAAACTATTTCATGCCTGAGCCAATATTATCCAAAGTATAGTTAAGAAGTCTTTATAATAGGAGATATTATAATATAATATCTTATGAAAATTATTATGTATAATCTTTTGAAAATTACATGTGATTATGCTTTTCCCAATATTTCTAAATATCTAAGATAGCTAACTTAGGAATTTCCAGTAATACTTGTACCATTACAATAGAAATTCACACACCTAAAGCAAGACACAAAACTTGCAGTAAATTTCTAATAGGCTATGGTACACTCAGCCTAACCACGAACTATTTGTCTCATTCTCAACGACTAATTTTTCAGCTTAGCATGTAAGACACCTCCTCAAAGTATTCTGCACTCCAACAAATATTTTCCAAACAGATTGCCAAAATAAAAATACTTCTGCCTCGTTTACAACCATTTTTATGTATCAATATTGTTTGTTCACATTAACAGTGTTCTCACTTTTCATATCACAATATTTATATAATTAATCCCATCTTTCACGCAGTAAACATTATTAAGTACATTCTAAGTGCCATATAACCCAGAATATTAAGATTAAGGGTATGATTCTACCTCTAATAAGGTAATGTCTGCATCAAAATGAGGATAAATAAGTAATAAATCTCAGTAAGTACAGTAGAGAAACTCCTTAAGGAGCAGAATTATCTATTAGAAAGTTTACTCTGACGGCTTGGGGTGTGAAGGATTAGAAAGCCTTGGAAAGCTCTTGTTCATGTATAAAGGTCCAACCTGTGGCCTGTAAGCTATATGTGGCCCTGACAGTTGGTAATGTGACCATACAAGATCGTAAACACTTTACCATTACTATGTGATATTTTTAGTAATATTTTTCTTGATTTGACTGCATGGTGCTTGAGCATATACTGAACAGGGGCAGGCAGTGCAGTGTAGGACAGCATAGTGCAGTGCTAACTTTGCCTCCTGCATCCCCTACACATAAGGAGTTGACTCAAAATCCACATGTATCAGATGTCTTAAGCCTTTGTGATACCTCACGAGTCAAAAGCAATGATTACTGATAATATTTTAACAAAACTAAGTGTGTTTGCCTGTTGTGTTGGTTTGGGGGATATTGCAAGAAGAAATAATACAATACAGGACACATATTTTATAAGATTATTTATAATAGCCACCCAAAGAATCATATACAAAAGAGTGCAGCAAATCTGTCAAACTATAGACCAAAAATCCAGCTGAGGGCCTGAATCCTGTGATAATGTCCTCCGTGAGTCCAGCTGAAGACCTAGAACCCATAACAGTGCCTCTCATGTATCTAACTGGAGGTCCAGAGCCCACATTGTGTCTCATGCAGGCCTGTTTCACGGATCTGTGCTGGGAAGGCCCAGAGGTCAGTGGTGAAATCTAGGAAGTCTGTGCCAGCAAGATGAAGGCTCTGAGCTAGCAGGCTGAGGGATCTGCACTGGAGCCAGGAAGCAATGTACAACATACAAGCCAGAGCTCTCCTCAAAAGTACCACAGCCATCCTCAGCAAGTGAGGTCCCGAGCCTCTCCACTGGTGAAGACAGCTGAGTTCTCATCAGGAAAGTCAATGCAGCAAGCTTCTGTAAGAGACTGGCAGTGCACCATCTTCCCCTCTGGAGCCAGGAAGCGATGCTCAGAGTGAGGACCAGAGCTCCCCCAAAGAGAAAAAGAAGCTATTCTCAGTGCCAATGAGGTCCCGAGCTCCTTGAAGGATGAAAACAGTCGAGTCCATTAGGAAAGCCATCATGACGAGCTCCCCCAACAGCCTTCTCCTTCTCCAGTTCTGCCTCTTATGCTGCTGGCAACAGTCCCCAGGCGGGCCTCCCACACCCAGCACCGCTCTTACCCAGTTCAGCTGGGGGTTATAACTTGACCACCAGTGGTCAATCCACTACACCTGTGATGACAGGTATTTATTCATGTCAGGAAGACATGCAAGTTTTATTATTTATTAGCTTTGAGCTTGTGCTGCGTTATAAAATAATTTAATAAATAATACTGTATAAAGGGCTTTTTTGTTTGGGTTTTTTTGGGGGGCGGTACTGGGAATTGAACTCACAACTCTGTGCTTGTCAGGCAGGTACTGCAGCACTTAGCTGTATCCCTAGCCCCCAAAAAGATGTTTTGTTATTTACATTAAATATGTTATGTATTTTATTTGTGACCCAAGACAATCCCTCTTCACTTGCTGTGGTCAAGAAAAGGTTGGACGTCCAAGGACTGAATCATACTTGCATCTTAGAAAATCACTCTAAGATCACTCAATTAAAAATTGAAAGGCCAGTTAATAACTTGTATCCCAACTTGTATCCTTTCTAAAATAAGGGAAATAGAAAGTTATAACATGAGAGATGGATAGGAATAGCTAGTGCCCACCACATGTCAATTCCTCAATCAGTCACTTTAACAGGAAGTGGAACTTTGTTTACTGAACCATTACAGTGAACACTAGTTAGAAAGATTTTTTTTATTTGTTTCTTTGTCTTCTTTAAAATTTTACTTTTAGACATAAAAGAACCAAAACATATTAACAAACATACAGACATAAACAAAACAACATAAAAACAATATGGAATTTCAGACAAGGTGAGAAGAAATTAATAATGGTTGTATTATATACTGTTATCTTCAGATTGGTTACTCAGATAAACAAATACAGACATGCAAGAATGATTAAACACTTAAATATCAAATGTTCTTTTCAAGAAAGCAATAGAAATTAATAGTACAATTATCCCGGCCACCTTGTATGTACATAGATATTTTTCCCTTTCTTCTTTATTTTCTCCTTTCCCTCATCTCACTCATTCTTTCCTTTTGAGCAGTTTCTTTCCCTATCTCACTGTTTATTGTGCTCTTATATTTCATTTAGTCTTTCAGATTCTTAAACTAGGGAGACAATATGATGTTTACACGTGAGTCTTACTTATTTCACTTATGAGTGTAGTCTCTAGGTGACCATTTACCTTTGAAAGCCTTGAGTTTATCTTAGAAAAACATTTTTGAGGCAAACTAACAGTAGTATTTTTGAAAATGAAAACTTGAGGCGCAACTCTGAGTTATACAGGTATCAACTCTCAAAAAAACCACACAGACAAATAATGGATGAGAGCTGTATTTTATTAGCTTCCTACACAAATTGGTTTCATAATCATATTTTGCTTCTTTTAGACTCAATGAGAGGCACTGATTGGTGGAATAATACCTATGAGTTGCAATTAAAAGAGACAAATATCCAACAACAACAACAGCAAAACCAGAATATTAGAAGTTGCTAACTGAGTAATTAAGAACTGGCAGAGTTCACTCAAAAAAACATATATTGAGGGTCCTACTTTTTGTTGCATGCTAGGAATAAAAAACAGAGTACAAATTTCTGACTTAGCAGCACAGTTTTAAAGGAATATAATGACTATGAAAATGACAACTATTTTTTTCTTTCCCAGAGCTCTTAACCTTTTCCCGTTTTTCAGAGTGTTCTTTTAGTTGGTGTGGACTTTATAAACTGCAAAGTGGGTTTCAACAGGCACCGCTGTAGGGTCAGGGAGAGCTTCCAAGTGGTAAGCACCTGCCTTGTGTCCCCACTGCTGATGTTTTCCTAGGGAAGAAATGGAGGAGTAGATCCCAGTGTCCTGTAAAATGACAACCCTGTGGCTCCAGGCAGGCTCCTCTCCAGAACTTTCCTGACTGCGTGGAGGAAGCAGGAAGATTCAGTAGGATGGAAGACTGGGGGAAGTCGGGTGGTTTCTTCAACAATGCACTCTGAATTTAGATCACTATAGTGTCCCAGTACCCCTTGGATGCCTCCCCTGTCACCACAGCACAAAAAGTTCCCCCAAAGAAGGTTTCTGTGTGCATGTGCTGCAGCTTTTCTGAGTGCGGAGGTCACTTGGCACCAACTTTAGTTGAAGTATGAACGCACAGTGAGACGGAGAAACAGGCCTACAGCTGCCGTGGTATTGAAGACTGCGGCTGGCCGTCAAGCTGGTATCCAGTGAAGGAGAACCATCTGGTAACCGATTCTTACAACTTTGGGGTATAAATCACAGAAATCATGTAGTATGCTGGCAAATGCCTGACATATAATGAGTATTCAAGGAAGAGACCCTACGATACTCACTGTAAGCTCTGTCACCCCCTCATCACGACCACCTTCCTTCCTGAAGGACTTGTTCCGAGTGCCAGCCCCAGCTGTTCTCAGCTGCACCACCAAGCTGAAATGCTTGATTTTCTAATTTTCCAGGTAAAGTTATGCCAAGAGAGAAGCAGTAGCATCTTCGAACTGCTTGAGGATGACCAAAGACAGTCACTATGGCCGCTGGGTGTCCCAGCTGCCCAGCCCTGGCATGGATTCATCCCAAGGTGCCCTGTGGTTGCTCTTCCTCTTTTTAATTTTCAGCTGCAGCATGGGGGATATTTTAAACAATGGACTAACTTACCCTCAGAGGGAAAAAGTAACAGTGGATAGACAGCAGGTGGATCGGGATGTTGAGAAATAGTCACCGCAGGGAGAAAAGCTCTGGCTGAGACTTCTATAAATGATTAAGTTATTATGCTAAGCCTGCCTCTCTTCCCTCTCTCTTTACCTCCCACCCAAGTTGAAACAAGGATTCTATTACCAAGCAAAGTTTGAGCGTTGTGAAATAACGAACGCCCAAGCTGAAGGCGCTTTATTTGATTTCCTTAGAAACACAATATAGCTCTGTAAACAGATCCTGTTCTAGTTACCTGTCAGTTGCATCAAAATTGAAGGTAAAGAAGCCTTCATGAACAACTATGGAAATGAATTTAAGTGAAATGAAAGACGGATGAAACATCTCATAATGAGCCACTTGGCACCACATACCATGATTTTCACATTATATTCGTGTATCATCCTCACCTGCAGATTATGTCAGCCCATTTTTACATTAGTAACTAACTTTTTTTGTTCGGAATTCCTGGGATATAATGGACATACAAGACATCATTCCTACACTGTTGAAGAAATACAAGGAAGTAGTGAATCTGAACAAAAGCACATATTTAGTGATCTGGACAATATCATTGTATTCATTCCTAATGACTTACTGGATACCCAGTAACTCCCAAATACTGAACAATCCCCAGGACTATAGAGGCAAGGGAGAAATCCATCTTCTGGATTTGAATGGACACTCGAACATCTGTATCAGAATTCAAAATACCAAATGTGCTTTTCAATATCCAAGGCATTGCCAAAGAAGCATGAATTGTCTCAGTACATGTTCAGACAGCTGTGTGTACTAAAGGAGAACAGATGTGATTTAATCAGTTCTCCGGCCACATTCTTTGTTACACCTGTGCTAGAGAAACAGGCCCACCTTTGTAAACTTGAACTCACCCTCCTACTTTCTGCCTATAATTCTGAATAAAGGGCCATCCAACCCTGGGTGGGAATTGACCTCAAGCCTTAGTCATTTTCTTGCACCCACCTGCATCTGAAATCATTCATCTCTATCAAGTTTAATAAGCTGAGGGAAGGGGATCCATTAATGGAACTAAAAGCTTTTCTCCTCAAAAGGAACTTAAGAAAACAAAGTCATCTTAAAACACACATGCACACACGCACATGTAGAAGCAAGGTTTGGCACAACATAAAAAATAAAGTTGGAAGTGTTTTTCTTTACTCCAGGGCTTATTAAATATTTAAAATAAATCTAATGAAAGTAGTTCAGGTGTGACTTTGTGATGAAAATATGAGAACTGTTTCTTACACGTAAGACTTGGAATATTTTAACCTACTTTTCATTCCACTTTTATTATCAGAATGTGAAAAAGAATTACTTAAACAAGTTGATTTTTAAATTTCTGTACACTGAAATTCACTCTTTGGTCTGCATTTCTATGCATACAGTGGATATATGGAGTCACGTATCTACTATCACCAAAAAGATACAGGATGGTTCCACCAACCTAAAAATTCTCTCACATTTCCCTGCTCAGTCCACTCCTATTCCTGCCCTCAGCCCCTGGAAATCACCATAGTTTTGTTTTCTTAAACCTTGAAATATACATGCAGTGGTATAGTTTGGAGCCTGCTGGGCACAGAGTATTTTACATGGAATAATTCATTTGAGATTTGCCCATATTGTATCAGCGGGATATTCCTTATGTTATACAGCACATCATTATTTTCATATATCGCTTTCACATATCACATATATCAGCTTATTCATTCCCTAGTTGAAGAACATCTGGATTACTTCCAGGTTGAGCATAAATCATGAATAAGGCTGCTGTAAATATTTGCACACAGGTTTTTGTGTGAAATGTTTTAATTCTCTTAGATAAATGAATAGAAGAGAGATTTCTGGATCCTACATTAGGTATGTTTATCTTGATATAAAACTGCAAATTGTATTCCAGTCTGGATGTGCCATCTGTAAACCCATGAGGGATATAGGAAACATTGTATGGTTTCTCTTATATGAGAAGCCCAAAGCATAAATAATGTAAAGAGCAAAATAAAAAATAAGAAGAAACAAGGGGTAGATCTTTTACAAATGAGAAGGGACATAAGAGAGAGAAGGAGGGAGAGGGCAAGGAGGGGAACATAAGATAAAACAAAAAAGTTAAGATGTGTTATGTACATGGACCAATTCTTTACAATGAATGTATTTATTATGTCCTGCAAACATGCACATATCAACAAGAAAAAATTAGTTAAATAAAAAAGATAAAAGAGAAATGAAAATCCTAGATATCTGAAGTAGTAAGTGGATAGAGAGAGAGAAAGAGAGGTTCTTAGATTCACAGAAAATAAGTCATTTAACTTTTGTCTAAGGATGGCTTTGTATCTCAGAATCTTCTTATAATATCATCCTTGTGGACATTTGGTCTTTGGGCACCTTTTTACATTTTTCGTGCATGTTCTAAATGAAATCTGTGTTATAGAAGGCTTTTTTGTTACTTATAATGACAGACACAAGTTTTATTTTGAGCTATATCCTAAGACAAGCTGCGTTATAGTAAGAGTTTACCACGGTGCTTGAAACCTTTCCCATTCTGAGCAAAGTGAAAGTCACTTTGAAGCTAAGCAATTGTACTTCCTGGCTCTAGGATCAAAAGATGAGAGGAAAATTTTGAGTTCTCTGATGGTAATAATTCAAACACTTGTTTTTAGTCAATCAATGTGAGTCTTAGCTGCACATCACCTTTGAGAGAGGTGACCCTGCTAAAGACACCCGAGGGCCCTGTGCCTCCTGCAGCGGCAGCCCCTCCTTGATAACTTGCATCTATAGTATCTCTAGCGTGGCCCTAGAGCCTCATAAATGTTAAGTACTATCCAAAAGTGTGATCACTTTTTCCTGCATGCATTAAGTGTTACATTTATTGACTTTTTAAATAAAGTCTAAAGATAACATTAATATCAATTTTGCAGTACGACTTTCAAGACCAGAACAATGCTCACCTCAGAGAAAAGGGTCCCAAGGTATGATCTTTCCTCTGGATTTCCACACTCACACACTTCTTTCTTTCATCACTAAATAGTTCCATGTGTAGGCCATTTCTTTCTATTATATTAGAAGTGCTTTTGGCAAACAGTAAGCAAAGGACTGATACAAATTTTGCCTGTCGTAAGTTTTTAGAAGACAAAGTACATCTTATTTGTCACGTTATCCATTCATCAGTGAGAGAGATTTATTCAGTGCCCAGTATGTTTGAGGGTTTGTATTAAGTGTTAAAGATCTCATGACAACAAACTTCCCTGTCTGCCCGGAGGACATGGTGAGGACAGGGAAAATCTGAAACCTTTGCTGCGCTGGGCAGATTTGCAAATATCTCGGCTGCATCCAAAATCTACTGAGTCAGAAACTGCGGTGGATGTCCTGGGAATTATACCACATAAACTATTGTGGGTTACAGATTGTGTCTTGTTCTTTTTATTCCCATTGGTAAGCACAAAGTCCTGAGATGCAGTAGACACTCGATATGGATTTGCTAAATTCTATCATCCCACAAGTATCTGAGCGCCTTGTATGGACCAGATGTTGTTCTTGACACTTGTGTCCAAGAACAAAACAGACAAAGATCTCTGTTGTCATGGAGTTTAGATGAGGGAGCAGGAGACACTGAATTAAACATCATAATGAAATAGACAAGATGTACAGGATGATGGAGGCTGATAAACTACAGGGAACAGAAGAAGCAAGGCTGCTAAGAGGGAGGAGGGGTGTCAGGAAGAGCCGGGGAGAGAGGGAAGTCAGCAGTACTCATTCAGGCGCTGTGATAGATCTTCTTGAGAAGATGACGTGTGAGCAAGGACTTGAGGGAAGTGAGGAAGGCAGCCTGGTTGCTATCTAGGAGCAAAAACTTCTCAGGAAGAAAGAGCAGCTAGTGCAAAAGAAGTAAGTGAGGATTGTGTCCAGCACAGCTGAATCACCGCAAGCACCCTTCCGGGCCTAGATCTGGGGCAGCAATGAGGAGGGAGTTGGAGAGGGAGAGGCCACACACACCCTGGTAGGCCATTGTCAGGACATTCATGCGAAAATGAGCTAATGACAGAGAGAGCTAATAAATAAAATTGCTACCATATCACGTGGCAGGTCCCAAATATATTCAGAGGGCGCTCGGAGGAGTTTCTTGTAAGCATTCAAATATTGTTTTAATATTAGATACTTTGTTTCTCCAATTAAAAAGTGCCTCTTGCCATCATCAATATCACCAATGGCTCGTGAAAATTAAATATGATTCTAATAACCCTGGTGCTGTTTCTGTTTTTCCTTTTCCTCCATATGTGAGCTATTTTGGTAGGAAAACAATTTCTCCTGTTCTTTGTTTTTATATGAATAACTAATGAATCAACATGCTAGAAATAGGATACAAACCCTCACTCCTGTGTTTCAGTTAAAAATTCTCTCCATTAGCTCAAACTGTCTCAGAATACATAGAATGTCTAATAAATCAGTTCTGTGATTCCCAAGGTCAGAAACAATGGGGTCCCTCATCTGACTGCCCCAGGGCTTACTCTCTCTACCAAGAAAATATAATTTTAAAAGAGGCTCTAGTACAGAGTGTTCAGTACACCAATATTTTCTAAGGTTCCAGGATGGTCCTTCCTGCAAGATCAGATATTATTCTGTAGAAGGTTCAGTCATGTCCATGAATGTTTCACACATTTGATAACATTCTATAAATCTTTTTGCCACAGAAAAGCTACAGTTTTTCTAAGCAATCAGACAAAAAATATTAGATAAACAAAAGCAAAACTACATAAAAAATAGCTGTAGAGATGCACTTCAGGAATATGGAAACAGAAGAAAGTCCAGGAAGGTTTACATTTTAAGCCTTGTTATTTCATGTGAAATTGTCAAACTCATTTCAGAATCTCTAAATCTTTTCAAGCTATGTAGTAATGGATTATTACATTTTACAGATATTGAATTACATTAGGGCTATTAAAGATATACTTGAAATAAATGTGTAATAGCATAAAATCATCTTTAGACATTTGCTATTCCTTTACTAATCTACTTGGGTTATATTTTAAAGATTTTTTCATCTATTCTTTAAACAGGTCATGGCACATGGTTTCCTTTATTCTTTATTCTTTGTTCCATATAAACAAGCCTTCAATATTTAAATAATTTTTTAGACAGCCACTCCATAGCATTAATCCTCATAAAATAATTTCTTTACTCATACTACAACAAGGAATTGTGCTAGTTGGTACTTATTAAAATCACTGATATCAGCAAAACATATGTGAAATGATCATGTACATGTATAAATGAACTCTCTCATCCCCTCCAGTTGCAAATTGTTCATTTACTGGCACTATATTATATAGTAAATATTTTATACTATGGTAGATGTGTTATACACGTTCGATGTTTATGTTCTTCCTGAGAATGATCCTGGAAAATGCATCACCGAATCTCTACATGAGTGTTAAAAGCATTTTGTTTCTTGCGTAGTTTGGATTTTTGTCACCTACTTTGAAACCTTAGAGCAAATAAGAGATTTTTTAAAAACCATGACAATAGACAAAATATATCTTTGGAGTCTGATGTCAGCCATATAGTTCCACACATTTACAATCCCCAGGGCATAAAAACTTCAGCAGTTGTGCTTTTAGTAAATTCAAACTTCATAGCTTCAGGTTACGACCTTATAGTGTCTATAAAAGCAGTATATGATGAGAGAGGTTTATTTACGAAAAATGTTGAGCAGTGACACTTAAAATGTTATGTTTTTAAAATGTGCCCTTTTAGCTGAAATTAGTTTCCTTATCTTCACTGACTGTAAGATCCACTGATCTGATATAAAGTAAACTTCTTGGTGCCTCAGTCGGAGAGACTGATCAGTTTAAGTAAATGCACTAATGAGAACTTTTAGAAAATAACCATTTTCTTCCTCACAAGGTCATCATCTACCCTTCCACTCTCACTTTTTCTCATGTGTTTCCTTTCTCCTCTGCCTCCTTATGGATGTATTTGCTTTTTTCTCTTTTTTCCTTATTCTTGTTCTGCTTCACATTCATCTCCTTCCTTCTTTGCCATTTCTTCTTTGGCTGTGCCGGGCTCCTTGCACCTAACCTCCTTTCTGGCGGTCTCTCTCTTTCATTTGATTACATTAAAACCTCTTTGGCACAATCTCTCCTTTAGATACATCAGGGGCCCTGCATGAAATGCCTGGAAAATTAATACCATGTACATTTGAGGAAATCTTGCTCACAGCTGCATTTTTCCATTAGGGCTGGTTTCAAAGCCGACATGAACAAACCGCAGCCAAATGAGGCAAAGTTTAAGTGAGAAACCATGTGTGGAGCATTAAGCCAAGTGACGGGAACAAGGTTACGTTTTCAGAGAAGCAGAGAAGCTCTGTGAATGCGTTTCCAATAGAACAAGAACATTTTTGAACTTTAAAAATAAAAACCCAGATTGCCAAGACAGAATTTACAAGAATAAAATTCACACTGGGTTTGAAAGACAATTACCGCTCAGTTTAAGTGACTGGCAAACAGGAACCACATATGTAAAAATAACTTGGAACGTGTATGGTAATAATGATGTGAAAGAGGAGGGGGAGGAGAGGTAGAGGGGGAGAGAGTGATAGAATTCCATCAATTTATTATTATTGGCTCTCTGAACATAATAATTTTCTTGAAATCATAGTGTTCTCAGAACTCCACTGTTTATGAAATTTCTGTTTATTTAACTCATTAATTTGTACCATCTCCTGTGACTAACTGAAACTTTTTCCTCTCTCTCCATTTTGGACCATGGTATTTTCTACTGATTTTTTTTTAATGTAGTAAGCATACAAAATTGAAATATGTTATATAAAATGAGTAGCAGCAGATTACTAGAAGATTACCTCATCTTTAACAAATTTCTGAGCACACAGGTTGCCCTGATATCTGTAAACTTTTCGCTGTAGGTCATGGAACTTGCCTAATGAAACGGCTACTTTTTCTATATTTTATTGTATATGTTTGAAAAGAAGTGACTCATCATTACCTCTCTACAGCCTTTCACATTTTGCAAGAACTTTTATACATGCTCTTCTTGATAGAGTCATTACACTACATTGCTTTGAGAGAGATGAAAGGGAGTGTCCTGATGTTTAAGGAGGTCAGAAAGGAGCAAAGGACATCTCTCCAAGAACACTGAAAGAATTCGGTAGTTACTATGGTATTAAACTATTGTAATCCTGAACTTCATAAATCAACAGAAAGAGGAATTTGATCTGAAATAATAATTTAATTTCTGAGGATCTCTGCTAATTTCAGGGAAAAAACATATTGAAGAGAAAGTAACAAGGAAAGTTGAAAAATACCATTTACACATCCATGTCCTATACGGCCTCTGTCGGGTGAAGGTCCTCCCCCAATCGCCTCAGACCTAATGTCTGAGTTGAAAGGGTGAGTTTAAAAGATAAAGGGGACCCCTTCTTTGCAATGACTTGCGAACTCTCCCCAGTGACTGGCCCTTAAAAGCTTCTTTTAACTGTATTTGAAATATCTGAAGGGCTTGGGGAAGTTTGGAAGAGTTCCCAGAAGTGAAAACTGTGCGAGATGTTTACAGATAAGGCTCTGAGTTCCTGTCCGCAGTAGAACCCTCTTGAGCCTGGAGAGGGCGCTGAGCCTAGCGTGCACCCACGAAGGACAACCTCCTGAGGACGGAAGCAGGGCGCAACTTAAAGCACAAGACGGTCACAGTAAATGCACAAAATCTATGTAGAATAAAGAGTAAACAGTGGCCGTCGGCTGTGTTGGAATAAGACCCTCAATTTGGGACTTTCTATTTATTTCACTTTAAAATTATTTTTTCAAAGTACTACGTGCTTCAAAACATTCAGATAACACCACAAAACCACAAACAAAAACCCAATTATTCTCTTTCTCTTTCCGCGCCTACTCACCCCTTTGAACTCACTCAATGATTGACATTTATCTCCATATTTCCAAATAATATGTACATTTTAAGTTTGTAAAGCTTAATGTCATCTATTGCTTCTAGTCAGAGCAGTTGATGACTCTTAATCCTTACCTAGGCTTCCCTTTATTCTCTACATAGGATTTTATCATAATTTGTGGCTAAGTTAAAATTCTAGTATTTCATTTACTTTAATCTTGCCATGTATACTTACAAGTGGATTTTTGCTTTGAGACCGGGTCTCATTATGCAGCTCAGGCTGGCCTTGAACTCACAGCAGTTCTCCTGCCTCAGTCTCCCAAGTGCTGGAATTACAGGTGTGTGTTGCCACACCCAGTTTATAAGCATATTTTTAAGTCTCAGATTCAAGTCTGACTTATTTTAAAACCAAGATGACTCCATGGGTGATGTACTGCCTGTTTAGCTCTCTTTTTATGATGGTCAATAACTACATCCATTAATTCATAAAAGTTTGCAAAATAATTCCATCATTGCTAATTCATTTATTACTTCAAATACATGTAAAAGATAAATTTACCTTCATAAATTATTCTTTTGCTATAGCACAATTTAAATAGAAAATTTATAGTAGACACTAATTATTTCCCTGTACTAGCTTTCAACTTAGTTAGTTGGTTTCTTTGTTTCCTCCAAGATAATCAATAAAGTACATTCTGGTGCAATCAGAAATGCCTGAGTTTAGACATATTTGGTATACTTCAGTTATGTTCAAGGATATCATGGCATGCATAAACAAATTTAAAGTCTGATACATTTTTAGGAAAAATTAATCTACTTTCTAATAATTCAGGAGAAAAAAGAACAAACAAGAAATGGAAGAGAAATCTATAATCTGAAATCCATAAACTTTAAAAATTGATGACTTTAATTTATTACAATGAATTACCATTGTGCAGACTCTGATAATTAAAAATTACTGTAAAAAAGGAAAGAAACACTCCTAGAAAAATTGGAAAAATGTGAACATCAAATAATAGTAGGAAATTATTGTTAAACTTGGTGTTGGCAGAGCCCTGTAGTAGAGCATTTGCTTAGGATAAGCAATCCCCTAGATTCAATCCCTAGAAACAGGAAAACAGGAAAAGTGATTATTATTAACTTGAGCAGTAGAATGGTACCCATGTAGTCATTTCTTTCTTAAAGAATGATAATTTCTGAAAAGTTGTTATTTACGGAATTTGGGTGAAAAGTCCTTAAATATTATTTTTTGAAATGTATATATGTCTGACTTTTTCCCTTGTAAAGATTATAAAATTTTTATTCTATGCTCTTCCTTATTATGGCTACTGCTTGATGGTATGCCAAATAAAGTATTTTGATTTTATTTTCTTACATGAACATTTTGTTTTCCCTGAAGTTCAAATTGATTTATTTTTTATTTGCTTGGTTTGGTTTGAACATAGCTATGGTTTTTAACACGATAAATATTTTTGTAAATATTTCTCAACACAATACTTCCATACAGCTAAACTTATCAGATATCCTATCAATTCTCTTATTTGTTTTCTGGAAGAATTCATGCTGGAAATGTCTATCCCTTCCTTCCAATCTATATTGCTTGTTTTCTAGGTCTGAGCGACATCTGTCATGCAAAGATTTCCGCTGGCATTACTCTTCTGTCATGCTCCAAATATTGTATCTTTTTTTCTTTTTTCTTTGCTGCCTTACATTTGTGAAACACATTCTTCAGAAGTTATCTGAGCAAAAGTACGTAAGAGACCATTTCTGAGACTTCTTTTGTGCCTGAAAAGATCTCCATTTTATCAGCATACTAGGTTGATCATGTGGAAAGATACAAATTTCTAGGTTGAATACAACTTCCCTCATAATGAAAGGCAGTATTGCCTTGTCTTGTAGCTTCTCGGTGTGAGAAATCTGATGTCATTCTTACTCTTAAGCTTTGTATGTGACCTGTTTATTTTCTTTGAAAAGAGAACATTGAAAGAAACCTGTCTAGGATCTTCACAGCTAGTGGGCTGAAATTTTTATAATTAAGTATTATGTTGTATAATTATTTTAATACCTTATTTCACTGTAGTTAGTATAATGATTTTAGTATCTTTGAGATATTTTGTTCCATACATTATAAGTGTTCTTTTCTGAGTTCATTTTTTATTTGTTCTGATGTTTCTTTTCTGTCTTGTTTTTTTTTTTTGGTACTTGGAATCAAACTCAGGACCTTGTGCTTACCAGACAGGCGCTGTGCCACTGAGCTGTATCCCCAGCCCCTGACATTTCTTTTCTATGTCATAGATTGTTCTGAGATATCAGGTGATCTGTGGCTGCCCATTCAATCACGATGGAGTTTTGAAAAGCTGACTAGGAAATATGGCTGCATGAAAATAGCACTAGAAGTTTTCACTCTAGACCATGGGACTCAACCACTTTGGACTGCCTGGGTTGCACTGAGTGCAAAGGAATCATTTCGGGTTGCACACAAAATATACTATGTAGCTAATGTACAAAGAATGATAAAAATACGGTGAATATTTAAATTTTAAAAACTTAATAGGGCTAAAGACACATTGTTAAGAACAATAAGTTGTATTCAAAATGAATAGGAGTACTTTGAGTATGTTGAGGGGGACTGATGGCAATGGGTCTTTTCCTGTCATGAATATCTTAATTTAAATATTTATTGTATTTCCATAACCTTGCCACAGGTTTCCCTTTGAACCCTGTTTGGATTTGAGACATAACACAGAGGAGTTGATTTTCACATTGAATACACATAGTTAGCTAATTTAAATGAGCAATCCAATCCACCAAAAAAAGCTAAATCTGTGAGCCATTTTTCTAATCTTCAATTTCTGGCACCAGTTTTCCTTTTGATTTCATAAATGACTTGATTTCATTTCACAAATCATAAAAATCTTTCCAACATTCTCCTCTGACTAAGCAGCTTAACTACAGGAAAGTAAACGCTGTCCCTATAATTGGCATCCATACTTTGAGGAATTCCTGGAATGAGCAACAATTCCATCCCCTGGGCCTTATGAAATCACAGCTGTGAGGGTCATTGGCATAACATCATCCACTTTCCAAGCTTTCCCACATACATCCTCTGGCTGAACCACGCAATATTTCATCAAACACGAGTTTCCAGTGGCAATTAGACCATTTTTCTTAATTTTATAAATTCCTCCTCTTTACTAATCAGCAAGATGCCATAAGTAGCTATACCAGATACATTTTCAAAAGTCAAATGAAATCGCTTTCTTGCAATTTTTTATTTACATGTGAATCAACAGATTTAGCTCTATCATTAAATGTCACCAAAGAAGTCATTTCTTCAACGGTATTATATTTGTTTTCAATACTCTAGCAAAAATGGCAAGTTCAACTATATCCGTAGCATCAGCACTTTCATTTATTGCCTAAAATTTAAAATTATACAGTTTAATTTTTTAATCTCTTTTGATAGATTTTTCCTGTTTCTTCAGTCAGCTTGACAGCAGTCTAGTAAGATGAAGTGATTTTCAAAAAACTCTGCTTTTTTATCAGAATGAATTATATTTGTCATGTTTTTCATAGATTGCTTGATAAAGCCACCATTGGTAAATGGTTTTAGCCTTTTTTGTAACCAGATTTACTATTGCATCAGTAGCTTTTATAAGACAGTCCATTTGAGTTGTAATTCAGAAAACATTGCTAAGCTGACTGACCTTTGTTCAGTTCAACTATTTTGTCTTTATGAAATATCCCTGATGTATGTCAAATTTGGTGGCATACTTTTGCATAGAGTGTCTTTTCAAATTATAATCTTTGGGGGCTGGGGATATAGCTCAGTGGAATAAGCGCTTGCCTAGCAAGCGCAGGGTCCTGAGTTCAATCCCCAGAACCACAAAAAAAAAAAATTATAATCTTTGGAAATTGATATGATTTCCCTACAAATTAAGCATAGGACCTTACTATTTCTCCCAACAAAATAGTACTCATCTGTTATAGTCTGGATTTGCAAGAGAAATGATTTAATACAGGACATATAATTTATAGGATTATTTTATAATAGTCACCCAAAGAGTCAAATACAAAGAGAATGTAGAAGATCTGTTCACACACTAAAGACCCAAAGGATTCAGCTCAGGGCCTGGATCCCATGGGCAATGTTGTGCTTGAGTCCAGCTGAATACCTAGAGCCCATCACAATGGCTCCCATGAGTCCAAGCAGAGGCCCAGAGCCCACGACCATGTCTCATGCAGGCCTATTTCATGGATCTGCACTGGGAAAGCCCCAAGGTCAGTGGCAGAATCTAGGAAGTCTGTACCAGCGGGATGAAGGATCTGTGCTAGCAGGCTGAAGGATCTGAACTGGAGCTGGGAAATGACACTCAACATAAGGACCAGAGCTTCCCTGTAGAGTACCACAGCCATCCTCAGTGCCAACAAGGTTCTGAGCTCCTCCAACAATGAGAACAGCCCAGTTCATAGCAGGAAAGCCAGCACAACAAGGTCCTCCAGGAGAACCAACAGCCCCCCCCTTACTCTCCAGTTCTCCCTTTTATGTTCCTGGCAACAGTCCTCAGGTGGGCCTCCGCTGATTCAGTTCAGTTGGGGGTTACAAATTGCCCACCAGTTGTCCGTCCACCACATCATTTGTCCTTTTTTGGTAGAATGCTCTTTCTTATCATTACTTTTCTTATTGGAGGGACTGTGTTCTCTTTTGAGGTAAAGCTGAGGCCATGCTGGAATTTAAAAAAAAAAAATAAGTTTTTAATAATGAATAAATTCAATAAAAATAATAAGTAACTAGTATTAGTGATGTTGTCTATGCAATTATAAAGTGTCATTTGCAAAAATAGTATTTAATGCAGTTTTATATTCCTACACTGCAGCTGCTAAAATACTATTTTAATTTATTATATTATTTTACAAAATAATGCAATTAGCCCCAGTTCAATACTTTAATGTAAAAATTTACAAGTCCTCTTAGTAATAATAAATGCCTATCTTTGCAAGCATATACAACATAAATGGGCTGAAATACTATTTTTGATAATTACTGCATTTCACTATCCAAGTTATACAAGTTCATATGTTGTCTGACACATGCAGATTTGGACTCTACTGTGTGAGGCATACCATTCCATTTCCTGCAGTCTGCACGAAAGCCCCTGCAATCAAGTCATGGAAAAAAGTCACTAAAAATCACAAAATTTTACAAGTTTACAAAATTTTACAAATTTTACAAGTTTACAACCTCCTGTAGCCACATTGCTAACTACTGAGAGCTTCATGCAGCCCACGAGCCGTGGGCTAGACACCCCTGGAGTCAGAACCAATCTGGTAAGAGGCTGAAATTTTTGTGGAGAAACTCCTGATAGAAGTACCTAAGGGCCGGGGGTTTAGCTCAGTGACAAAAGCACCTGCCTGGCAAGCATAACATCCTGAGTTCAATTCCCAGTGCCAAAATGAAAGAAAGAAAGAAGAGAGGTCTGCAGTACTGTTCTTGAGGAAAGTAAAGTTTCTCAAGGAAGGACACAGATAGGGCTTGCGGGCATGGGGGGAAGGTGGGCTTATCAGCCCAGTTCCCATCAGTCTCATGCAGAACGTAGCAGGGGCTGAGCCCACTGGTCGGTGCGTTAACATCCATCAACCTCACTGTCCACCCACCATTTCACTCACAATGGCATCTGCTATTTTCTTTTTATTTTATTTGTACATGTTTCGAGTACGTAACAATTACCTCCACTATGGGGAGATGGTACCTGTACAAAACACGTCTTAAATTTTTTTAACCCCTTTCTCCTAACCTTCCTCGCCCCTCCCCCATCCCTTGGTTCCCTTCCCTTTTGTGAAAGATCTATTTCCTTGTTTCCTATTATCTTTTATTTTGCTCTATAACTTATTTATATTTGGGGTTTCTCTTATAAGAGAGACTGTGTGATATTTAAACTTGTGTGTCTGACTTATTTCACTTAACATTATGGTCTGAAAGTGTATCCATTTTCCAACAAATGACTCAAATCTGTTGCTGTTTAAGGGAGAACAGTATTCCATTTTGGTTATACCTGCCAGAACACTGGTAACAATCCATGCAGAGCAATTCAGGGTAGAACATTCACTCTCTGGTAAATAAGCATCCTGTATATTTAAATTGCAATTATAATATACCTAGGAAAGAATAAAAGTTTTTCCCTGCTAAAATTGTACACATTAATGTGCTGAGTGATGGAAAATATCACAAAGCCCTAGAGTGTTAAGGTTTTGTCTCATATGCTTTACTATGAAACTGATCAAACAATGAATTCAAATAATACACACCCTTGTACATTTTTACAGATTTTTAAATTCTAATATGTATTTCAGATTGATGTTAACAAAGCAAAAGCAATCGATATACTAGAGCAGCATTGCTTAGCAACAGCACGTCACCCGAGCTTGCTGTCCTCATAAACAGCCGGATGACAGCCTTCCCCTCGGTCCCAGCAGCCAAACCCCTTATGAGGTTACCCAGCCAACATCCAGAATAAGATGCAGCACAGCCTGAGAAATGTAGAATTTGGCTTTCCAGGCTCTGACATTCAACGTGGTTTATGAGGATGTACAGAGCATGTAGCATTTAAGGATAGAAAATAGAGACGTAGTTGGACATATTTAGATGAGAGCTGAAAAGGGGAAATGAGTGAGTGACATTAGGATGGTGCTTGCAAAAGCCATGTGTAATTACTCCCACCCTCCCCCATTCTCTCTTCCTCTCCTTCTCCCTCTCCATCTCTCCCTCTCTCTCCCTCTTCTTCTCCCTGTCCCTCCTTCTCTCTCTCTCTGTCTCTCTGTCTCTCTCTCTCTCCCTCTCTCTCTCTTCTTTCTTCAAATGCAATAATAAATTGAACAAACAAGGAACGGGAGTAAGGGAAGGAAGCTAATGACCTTGAAAGCAGAAGTGATTGCTTACAATAATCCCTTTGCTAACCAACACATATGACATATTCAACAGGTGATAGCTAGCTAACTAGATAGGTAGCTGATAGCTGGATAGCTAGCTAGATAAATAAATAAAGACAGACGTTGTCTCAGTTCCTTCATATCTAAAATGAAATATCTCCTCATTCTACAGCAGAAAAAGAAAACAATTTATAACTGGGTTAGGGCGGCATTCTTCTGTATGTTTCACTGTGGTTAGATGGCTATATTATCTGACTCTGGGTCCCTGATTTTCAGTAAATACTAATTATAACAAAACTACATGTGCATTCATTCATGTGTTCAGAAAATAGCACAAATCCATCCATCCACTATTCTTCTCATTGCTAGTAATAATCCTAATTATTTTTTGGTGAAGTCATCTGACAATTGACTGAATTTGCAAATGGGAACCTAAAGAACCAACCCAAGCATCACTCTGTGAAGCAGCTACTCGGTGACGAGTACATTCTGTTCATTCCCAGTAGACTTCACTTCAATTTATTCCAGAAATGTGATTCCAGCACTTCCATGGAACACTGAACTATAGATAAGACAACTGCAGTTCATAAAGTTCTATTCTTCTATTGGCACTCAATAGCAACGGGTTTTAGTATAGAAGTTGAAAGCATTTTAAGACTAAATTAACTCATTCCACAGTGATAAGTAAAAATTATGTAGGAACCAAATGAAAAAGGGAAAAGAAATAATGTTTATTAAAGGCCTACCTTGATCATTTCATGTACATGGTCATATCCTGATCTTTTATTTGATAGTAAATCCCTTGTCAGCTTAGACAGACTAATCTTTTTTAAATATTAAATGTATGGTATATGCCATCAAGTATCCTTAGTGTTGGGTAAAAGCAATGTCTATCCTTAAGGTATTTATGCTTCGGAGAATGTATGAGTAAAAGCTAACTATAATGCACTGAAAAATATAATATTAGTATGCTATGGAAAATATAAGAAGGACTCCAATCAGTCAGGAAAGACTTTCTGAAGAGAGTGGCAGCTAGACCAAAACATAAACATGACTATGTGGGAAGCACAGCACAAAGCACGGGAGTTACAGTGGCCATGTGCAAAATTTTACGCTACTGAATTTATGCCTTCTGAATTCATGAAAGACAAATAGAGGACTTTAGGTGGGGAATGTTGTGATCAAGTCTGCACTGTGGAGACACCACAGCAGCTAAGCTTCGAAGACCTGCAGTGTGGAGACAAACAGGACAAGGTGAAAGGCAGTGATGCCCTGCACTATGGCCAAGCTAGTGGGGAGAGAAAGAAGAAGTATTTTAAAGGCTTCCATGAGAAGTCCTGTGAATCAATAGTGGTGAGGATGAGAGAGATTGGAGATGACATGTAGATTCCTGGTTTAGCCGTGATGAAGGGAGGTCACCAGGTAGTGAAAATGGGGAAGAAAAATAGAATTCTGAGAGAGATGACATAAATTTCAAGCATTCTGAGAATGAGGCACTAAAATGCATCTGGGCATAGACATTCAGTAGTACTTATGTTCCGAAGTAGGTCTGGGATGGAGCTCAGGGAGGTCAGGACACTGAGACACAATCTAGGAACCATGCGTACAGTGTCTATCAGCCACTGAGAAGGAGGCAAAGAGCTTCCACAAGCCTGGGATGAAAGAATCAGGGAAAGACTGGGTCATGCGGTCAGGGGAAAGTAATGTTCCAACAAGGGGTAAGGATTAAAGGGGTACATTGAACAAGCATTTGGAAGAGGCCACTGGGTTTGGTGGGGCACTCTAGGAGGCAGAATGCATGGGTCAAAAAACACAGAAGTGCGAACTGGGAGACAGTGAGGGTGAGCAGGCGTTCCATGAAGTTTGACCGAAAAGGGAGAAGAGCGTTAGCGTGATGGCTGCATGGGGCAGTCGGTTAGCAAAATCTCTTCCTCTTACTCCATATGAGAGAAACGAGCAGCTTTAAGGAGTAGAAGGCAAAAGCCAAAGTAGAAGACACAAAAAAGTGAAAACTATACAACAGGATAAAGATGACTGACTGCAAGTTGTGAGAGAGGAGAGCCATAGCACTGTGCTGGCCCCTGAGATCTTCAAACTTTACCTCAGCAAGTGGGTAATTAGTATTTACTTGGCTTTGCAGACACAGAGGCGAATGGAAGTTCAGATAAGAGAAAAATCAAATGAGTAAATTTTGTGCAAAAGGGTAAAAACAAATGGAGAAAGTGAAGGTGAACGTGCTAAGCATGGGTTTTAGTATTCAATGAAAGCATATGCATTTGAGGGGAGGCATTTAGTAGAATTCATTTCATAGAATTTTCCAGCTTACTCCCTCTAATTTCGCTTTACTTCTAAGCTTTCTCCACAATCATAATCGTATCTTTGTCACAAAAGCCCGTTGCATGTGAAATCATCTGCTTATCCCCCAGAAGAGTTAATCCATTCAAAATATTTTCTTGGCTTTGTACAGGCTGGTCCACTCGTCCCAAGGCAACCCTTAAAACTCAGTGGCATTTATTTCTTAAATACCTACAGAGAGACAGCCAAACAAGCACATTTCAAATCATCAAATCCTATCTATAGGAATCATTTCCACAGACTGAGCAGGGAGCAGGTGGTCCATCCAGTACCTGAGGTTGTTGAAATTTCTTCATTCAGTGCGATCAGAATCTGGTTTGAAATTATCGCCGATAGCGTGGAGGCCAACACCAAAATAAAAATGGAATATTCCCTTATACAAAGAAGAAAACCACACACAGCTTTCTGCGGTGAAGGGAAAGACCCTTGGGCAGAGGCAGAGAATGTGTGCTGGCTCGTGCGCATATGCTGTTTCGGTCTGGGCTCCAAGGAATCAGACTGACAATTTCATGAAAGGTTCTGATTCAACTGCTCCTTTCAAAAACACTTCAAAGGATGGTGATGAGGGGATACCAAAGGGATAAAAGGTTCCTTTCAGGGTTGTGTTAATTTATTTTAGACCAAAGAGCAAATATCCCAATAGACAAGGTAGGTGATTCAATCTTTCTCACTATAGTGACAGATCTTGTATAAAGACCAGGTCAGGAAAAGACTGGAAGAAATTCCTAATCAGTTGCACAGCAACTTGCCTATGAAGTTAGTCTCCTAAGTCACTCTACCTGGAATATGTGTGCTGACAGGCAGACCCCGAGAACAGTCAATGCAAGTGAATCCCAGAGAGGAAAATCAGGACGTGAGAACCATGCAGAGCCTTTGCTTCCCAGGCTGCCAATAACTTCTCTGTGCATACAGCAGTCAGAGGCAGGTAGAGGCAAAGGACACTCAAAGGTTATTTTGTCACAGCCAACTACCTCGAGTCTGGTTAGCAAATGTACTGCATTTGGAATTAGAATTCTGGAATGGTTTTCAATATGCCCCAGGTAAGCTTGCCTGTGAGACTGACAGTGAGAAACTTAATTCCTCTGTGTTAAAATGGAGGTAATGTCTCCAGAGTAAATTAGAGTTGCTGAGGGCTTTAAATGAGATACTATACCTTGAGGTATTGCTGTAGATTAACTAATGGTCAACTGAAGTGGGAAAGCCCAGCTGAATTGAGTCAGTACGGTTCTCTGGGGATTGTTGCCAGCAGCATAAAAGGAAGACAGGAGGGGAAGACTGCATGCTACTGGTTTCCCAAAGAAACTTTGTTGAGACTGGTTTAACTGATACAAACTCAGCTCTTGCTGTTGTCAGAGGAATTCAGGTCCTTGCTGTAACACAGGGTGGCTGCTGTTCTCTTGGGGAAACTCCAGGGTTCACCTTTGTCTTGAGCATCCCATCCTGGCTCCAGCTCAGATCCCTCAGCCTCCTGGCCCAGAGCCTTCACCCCGCCAGCCCAGACTTCATAGCTTCTGCCATGGGTCCTGGGGCCTTTCCTGTGCAGATCTTTGATTTGGACTTGCATGAAACATTGCCATGGCTCTAGGCCTTTGCCTGGGCTAGACCGGTAGGACACTGTTATGGCATCCTGGCCCTTGCCTGAATTCTTTGGGTCTCTAGCATGTGGACAGATTTCTTACACTTTTCTGCATTTGACATTTTGAATGAATATTATAAAATAATCTTATAAATTATGAGTCCTGTACTAAATCTGTTCCCTTGTGGACCACTGACTGCAACAGCTACTTTGTAAACTAGAAAGACACAGAAGGCAGGAAATTTTCAAAGTAAACATTATAAGATTTCAGCGTGCCATAACATCTAGCTTTAGAACCGTATGAGCAGAGGCAGTAGGAACCGCACCATCAAAGTATCTGAGAGGCTGGAAGCAGGAACTCAGGTAAGCTGAATGAACACGGAATGTATAGGAAATGTTGAGAGAAACCCAAAGGCCACGTGACGTTGGTGAAAATGACATAGTGGAGGAGCAGAGTAACTAAGAATATAAGAAAGTAAAATTGAGGCAAAATCCTAACCCTAGATGGCTTTCATTTCCTACTACTTTACAGAGCTATTCAACTGAAGTTGAGGTGGACAGGGGAGGGGTATAACTTCAAAATGCTTTGTGAAGGGAGACAGAGATAAGAACAGAGGTAAAGGTAGAAGAAGAAACACAAATTTCATGTAGAAGCAGTCATTTCTTCCTGTTGAGCAGTAAGGTGATTTGAGGTTTATTCTGTTTTTGCTTAGTGGTCTTTAAAAAGAATGGCTTTTAAGTCTTTATCTCATGCATTTTTTAGACGTTTGTCTGATTTTATTTTTCATCTCCCAGATTCAAAGTAGTCAGCCTACCTATGCTCAGTTGAGGTAGACCTGATTAATTCCTGTTACATCCTGCAGCTTAGAGAACTGGTTTGGTGATGCAGTGAAATCTTTAGGGGTCTTTAAAACCATTTGGATGCCTGGTCCTTATCCCCAGAGAGTCTGATTTAATTGGTCTGTAGAGTGGCATAGATACTAACTTTGTAAAACCTTCCCCAAGTGATTCTAATATGCAACAGCATTTAAGACCTACTGCTTTATGATACTCTCCAGCATTTCTGTGGGGATGAACTTTTTCCAAAATCAAATTAACATGGAATTCATTATTTTGAATAACTAATTTTATAGTAAAGACTATAAAAAATAAGATATCGTATCTATTTTCTTTTCTTCTTGAGGGTAACTTACAATAAACTATCTTTACCTCTTTGAGAGAAGAGCCACATATTGTAGCAAACCTGCAGGGTCAACAGATAAGAGTCAACACCAAAGGACAGCACTGGTCTGTAGAGATACTCCAGAGGTTCCCGCCACCACAAGTCTCCCCATGGTTTAGGCAGGCCATTGAGCACGCTTTTAGGTTGTTCATCTGTTTATTTAATTATAGCAGCATAGTTGCAGTCAGAAAAATTGGAAACAACTCAGATGATGCTCAGCCACAGAACAGTGGATAATTTGCTTTATTTCACACACGCGCATCTGCATGTATACACCCACTTAAAAATAATTAACTGCAAATGTATGTAACAATATGGATTAACCTTAGTAATATAATACAGCATCAACTGCAAAAGAAGATCAAAGTAATTCCCAGAAAACTACATACAGCCTGATTCCCTATTTATAATTTTTCAAAACAAGTACAGCTAAATAATGTATTGGTTAGACACGCATAAATCATAAAACTGTAGGAGCAAGGCAAGACAATGCCAACACAGAACTCAAGATGGCAGTTGCCTCTGGAGGGAGGAGACAGAGCAGGATGAGAGGAAGCACACGAGTGGATTTGTATCTTTGCTAATCAGTTTGTCTGGGCGACAGGTTTGCAATTGTTCATCATTCTATTAAAATAAGGGCATTTGAAACTAAAGACATGAATAAGAAAGGTGGGAGAGAAATCTTTGTGTTAGAACCACTTTAGAGTTTGCTTTATACAGGTGTGATGCGTCACTGATCATTTTTTTGAGTTTTTACTTTTTTGGCATGTTTACTCTGCTTTTAAATAAAAATTTACATTGGCAGAGTTTAATAAACCGATCCCTTTTACTTTCGACTAACATACATCCTGAGACTGAAATTGTGATTTTTGTTTATACTGGAACATTTTGGAGCTCTGCAGTCTGAAAAATCACTTTGATAATGAATAAATGATATGAAATACAATTTCCTGGAACAGCTCTGCCTTCTCCGGAAAGCATGTCTGAAAGTGAAAGTGGATGAAATACGGCCCTCCTCCACACCTACTCCTGGCCTTATTCCTTTACCTGCATTCCTTCCTGAGTAGAAATAGAACAAAACTAATGACTATTTACCCCTCTGCATAGCCTTACAGTCTGTAAAAACTTTATTTTTGTCTCATATTTCTCTAAAAAAAACCCTGTAAAGAATGTAGAATAAAGATATCTCCAGGCTTGACTATAGATGGTTCTTATGAAAAATTAGTCCCCAAACATGATATGTACACCAATAATTGAACACAAAATGTGTACAAAATACATACACATTATTTGATATTAATATTCATGCCATGCATACAATTTTAATATTTGCATACTGTTTTTAACTTGTACAAATCTGCCTCTTTGTATATGCTCCTTCACTTACAGCATTTCATATAATGCTCCTTCACTTACAGCAATGACAACAGTTATATTTAAAATAAACATTGTAGTAAAATTAACGCATTCATACAAGACAAATAGGTAATAATAGTATAGGTGTTTTAAAACAGACAAAGGTTAGAAAAGTAATCCATGAATAGCTGAAATGTAAAAATATCTTATCATGGTCCAAATTACATTACTATCCCTCCCCCCAAAGAGTGTAAATATGCATTTGTAGGTCACCTACCACTAAATTAACTTGACATCCCACTTACTGAGGAAGAATTACTGTTTTTCTCAAATTGCATCTTAAGGAACTAGATGTTGGAGAGGCAATAATGACAAGACACAGTCCTTGGGGACCTTTCAGTTGAAAAACAAGTCGCAAAGCTGTGGAGGTCATCCATGTGTTTGAGCATAGCAAGACACAACTCAATACGACAAGAGAACCCATTCTTTGAGTAACAAAAGGAGATGATATCTAAATTCACACTAGACAAGGGGAATTCTGGGAGAGGGGAACAGTGCGTGCAAATTCCTGAGGAAGAGAAAGTGTAAGGGAGTGAGTGATCGATCAGAAGGACTAAACACAGATAGGGACTTACACACGGCAAGAAATTAGGCTGAAAAGAAAAAGTGAAAAATGATGGAAGGGCTCATCTCTGTAGCTCAGAGTGTTTGCATGGAGGAAACAGAAATGAACCCTAGAGTCTATGAAAATAGTAGTTTTTCTAAGACTCTCATAGAGAAGCAATATGTGACCTCCGCTAGTAGCATATGCTGGTGAATTTCCCAACGTGATATAGTGGCTGCTGCTGGAGGTGTTTAATAAGATTAAAACTGAGAAAACAGAACACATTCTAGAGTAGCTGTGGTGAACCTAGGGCACACGTGTCATAGCAGGCTCTTTGTTATCACTTAACCCTCTCAAAAGTTTACCATCACTGTTCTAAGAAATCCGGATTTCGTTCTGCAGGTAACCTGGAAGCATAAAGATATTGACATGTCTAGATTCGCATTTTAGATGGAGACACTTGGGTTAAATTGAAAGTCAGGAGACTGAGAGCTGCCAGGGGATACAGTAGGGAAACAGTGATGGTGTATATAAGGCAGTGGCAGTGAGAGGGAGAGGCTGGAAAGGAGTAAAACCAGGAGCTAGAATTCATCATAATGATGTCAGAGGACTGATGTTCTTCTGGGCTCTGCTGCTGCAGACATGCATTTATGGACAGGTTGAAATCATGGCTTCCGTGACTTGACTTTCATGAACGGGTAGAAGAAAGGTCTCAGGTGGGGTGGTTTTGGAGAGTGAAGAGTTAGTTCCTGTCTCTTCCTAAATATTTCTGTGTGGCCCCAGAATCTGCAAAGCAGAACCTCTCACTTCCTCCACTTTCATTAGTGTGAAAGTTGTCTAGTTATTTCCAAACACTTCCTCTATGGCTGTAACAAGTAACCTTGACTGTCCTCCCTAATAGGATGTAAATTTATTAATACCCTTTAGTCTGTTGCTTGCAACTATATATTTTGGCAGCCTCCCAAGTCTTTAATTCCTTTACTGATGCATTTCACAATGATTGTTGCCTCTCTTTATAAGCTTTTTGCAATCTCTGAGTTTTAGACTACTGTCTGTTTCTCTCTCATCCATTCTTTCATTAAATTTTATTCTCTCAGTTTCACACATATTTCTGTACGAGGCAGAGAATTTGAAATATATACCAGAATCTAAGCACCAGAGGTAGAGACAGAAGACGACTGCGACCAGAGTGATGTTATTTTAATTGCAATTTAAAGCCAAAAGGCAAAGACTTAGTAAAGAGCTGTTTTCATTACAGCTGTTCCATGCATGAAATGAACCTTTGCACACTGGAAAATAAGAAATCATTCCAGAGCAGCTTAGTTATAACAAACAAAATGAGTTCCAACAAGCTGTTTTTAGTCCCATAGCCAAAAATTCCATTCTGTTGGTATTTAAGATTTTTTATTTCTAATGTGGTATTATATGTTGAAATGTTCTTTAATGTCATACACTCATTCTATAACATATTTGCATTGAATAATGGGAGAAATGACCAGCTGGTCTCTAGTAGTTACAAAGCCCTTTATTGGAGGCACCAGGATGGTGGCAGATGGCAATTTTAGGTTGAAGTCTCACTAAGAATAGACTTGCATCACCTTGTTGAAAGGAAATACACAACCTTCAGTCTCTGAGAATGATGGTAAGGCTGTTTATTGAGAAACTGATTCACATTTTGGTCTCCATGCACTTTTTTCTTTTTTCAATAAAATAGAAAAGTTTGGGGCAGGATATATGTGAGTTGTAAGCTATGACAGTTGAGATTAGTCATCAACTTGATTGGCTTGGGACATGCATAGGGAATTAGTGAAGTTCTCTCCTGTGTGTATCTGTGTGGGTCATGGAGGTGTGACACTGAGTGCTGTATCTAGTCGCATGTTTTACTTTCTCTGGCACTGTTCTCCTGCCTGGCACCCCTGGGCTAAGCAGATTTGCCCCAACACACTTTCAACCCATGACATTCTTGCTTTGGATCCTGCTGGCCTTAGACTAAGCTTCTGCAACATAGAGCCAAATCACCTCTCACGTCTTTTAAGCTAAAAGTGTCAGGTATTTTGTCCTAGTGATGAGAAAGCTGGCTGAAAACCAAAACTGATACCAAAGAAGTATTGTCTTTGCTGTGACTATAGTAGACCTTTGGAAAGGTTTGGAAATGTAAGTTAAAGTACTCTAATATGTCATAAGCAGAGTTTATGGGAGATGCTGGTCAGAGTTTAGAAGACCAGAATGCTGATAGGAATGTGAACTCATGGTTCTAAAGGTTCTAGCCCAACACTGAGTTGTCCCCTTGCTTTGGGCCTGTAGTGAGGGCGCTGAGCGACGGTGGTGGAGAATGAGCAGGGTAGGAAACCATCCACACCGTGAGCCAGAGAGAAGGATGAGTGGGTCCCATAATGCCATTCGAGGATATCCCCCAATGAGCTAAGGAGCTCCCAAGAGGCCCCACTTCCTGAGGGTTCACCACCTACCAGTACTGCCAGCCGGGGGACCAAGGCTTCGCCATACGGGCCTTTGGAGAACACTACCTATATTTAAATGACAAAAGCTACTGAATGTCTAAAGCTAATAAACACTTTTCATATTCAAGTTATAGACCTGACCCCTTCCTTTATCTAACACACACACTGCGGTGGATGAATGAATGATGAATTTAAGTGAGAATGGCCAGCTGAACTGAGTCAGCATGGTTGTGGGAGTAGAAGAATCACCTGGGAATCATTGCCGGAATGACACAGAAGGGGGAGAGAAGGGAAAGATGGCATGCTGCTGATTTCCCAGGAGAAGCTTTGCTGTGGCTGGTTTTCCTGATATGAAATCAGCTGTTGCTATTGTGAGAGGATCTCAAGTCCTCACTGTCAATGGGAATGGCTGCTGTTCTTTGTGGGGAAGCTCTGTTCATTGCTTTGGTCTTGAGTGTCACTTCCGGCCTCTAGTACAGATCCCTCAGGCTTCTGGTACAAATTCTTCACCCTCCTGGCCCAGATCTTTCACCCTGCTGGCCCCCACTTTCTGCCTTCCACCACTGGCCCTTGGGCCTTTCCTGTGTAGATCCTTAATATGGACTTTCATGAAGCATTACCATCGGGTCCAAGCCCGCAGCTAGATTCTTTGGATCTCTACTGGTGGGCAGATCTCTTGGCCTCTTCTGCATTTGACTTTTTGCATAAATCCTGTAAGATAATCCTATAAATTTGTGTCCTACATTAAATCTATTCCCTTGCAGACCCTGACTACAACACACACAAAGTCAATATTTCCCCTGTCATAAATCATTCTACAATCAGATGCCAGGCAATTAGACACTACCCTTAAGCCCAGACCCAGTGGAATTATTAAAATTAACCAATCATAAACTATTCAAGTTGCCCTGTCTTTAATTTGCTGCAGAAACCTAATAAAGGCTCTGACTTAGTATTTCCCTATGCTCTTGCTTCCCCCTCCTGACCAAATCTAGTGTGGCCCTGTGTGGTGGGGAGGCATGCCCCGTGCTCCCAGTAAACATAAGTGATCAGTTCTTCTTCCAGTGATATTGACCTCTCTAGACCATCCCTCAATATGTCTATAAATTAAAATGCTGTGCATGCAAATGGGACAACACTGAAAATTCAGGACACTGGTAACAGTTGGTTGCCAGAATGATTAAAAAACCCAGTGGTGTGCACGCATATGTAAAGTAATACATAATGAACAGTACTTTGTGTGCAGTAAGGGCCTAATTATTGCTATTGTTTTTAATAACCTTTAAAAATAACTGTTGAGAGCTAAATGTTTTAACATCACTTTTTCAGTTTCATTAGATTACAGGGACTAGGATGCAGCATGTCCACAGCAGAGGAACTACCTGATTATAAATGCTGACTTCTAATAAAAAAGAATTGGATCCAAAAATTCCAACAGTAATTTGCATCATAACCTGAAGAAAAAGTGCCTACTGTAGCAATTTTATTGATCTGATATCAATAAATATGTTTTTGAAGTGACTGGATGATTTAAAGGCAATTTAAAGACAGTTATTGTATCTCTTGTGATGTTCTTCAAACCCAATCTCTCCTCCAGGGGACTCCCAGCTGCTGCTAAACTCCAGCCGGCCCTCTTTGGGAAGGAAGCACACCTGTCTATAGTTAGGGAAAACATGACATCCTCTGTTTTTAAGACTCAGCCATATGTAAGAACAGTCTGCAAAACATCACATTTTTTTGTCTGTTTTCTCCTGTTCAAGATGAACTACAAACTCTGGCCAATGACGCTACACTCAAAGACACTCCAAACAATGTTTTCTGTTGAATTTTGGCCCTGATGAAGGCACATGGCCCCTCTATTCACCTGTTGTGCCCCCCTCACTTTTTAGCTGAAGGGGCATAAGACAGAAGTACAACAGGAGACCCTGAAAGGATTCACTAAGAGGGTTGGGCTTTTTGCTAAGATAGTAACAACTATGCAGTATTTTTATGCTAAAGACTAATGCTTGTTTATTTACCCCACAGCTATGATAGAAAGAAAAGGGTTTACAGAAACAAAAAGGAGAAAGAGTTTGAGAAAGTAATATGCGTCAGAATCACCTGGAGAGCTTAAAAAATGCAGACTGGATCATTTCTACTTCTGAGAAGATGGAATGGACATCTTCTTCCCAAACAGTACAACTAAAAGCATTCCCTCTT
This sequence comes from Dinomys branickii, assembly GCA_004027595.1. Taxonomy (NCBI): domain Eukaryota; kingdom Metazoa; phylum Chordata; class Mammalia; order Rodentia; family Dinomyidae; genus Dinomys; species Dinomys branickii. The sequence goes on along the minus strand of PVLD010002391.1, from coordinate 35,967 downwards.
TCTCTCTCTGTCTCTCTCTGTCTCTCTCTCTCTGTCTCTCTCTCTGTCTCTCTCTCTGTCTCTCTGTCTCTCTCTCTCTCTCTCTCAAAATTGTGAAATGTCGAGGGAAGAAGGAAAGCAGACTAAGGATGTACTTTAAGATTTAAATAATGACAAATAATAGTGAGTTTCTGGGTTTTCTTTTTGCCTCATTTATCCCAGACTTGAAAGGGAAGAAAAGAACAACCTAGGAATGCCAACTACATCGGACACCAAAACGTCCCAACAAAAAAAGGAGAAGGCAGCTTAGTAAGACAGAATAGTCTCAGAAAATAATGGTTCCCTGCAGCCTAACACCGTGATAAAGAATTTCAACCCAGGCTGGGGATATAGCTCAGTGGAATAAGCGCTTGCCTAGCAAGCGCAGGGTCCTGAGTTCGATCCCCAGTACCGCAAAAAAAAAAAAAAAAAAAAAAGAATTTCAACCCTACTTTCACCAGCCAGCAGTCTGTCTGAGATGCTGGGACCCCACAGTTCTGGTGGGGCTAAAGAACACAAGTGGTGAGCCAGGAGTTTCTTTACTTTCATTTTCCATCCACCACCACCAACTCCAAGGCAGTGAATATTCCTAGGGCACCCGGATGCCCCCCGCTCCTCATTAGTACTGAAGCTCCCTTTCCTTTCCTGGCTGCTGTGGTAGCAAAGAAAGGCTAACGGAAAACTAAATATTTCACCTATTACCCAGCAGTAATGAGGCCAATAAAGCCATCCTCACCACACCCTCACCTTGCAGCGCTCAACCCCACCCAGTACTAAGGTCTCCTCCTCGAGCATCAGAGGAGGCAGATTGGGAACCTGGATTTTTCCGGCAGTAACATGGTGAAGTGCTGCTTCTTTAGTGCCCTGCTTCAGCAGTGTGAGGGAGAGCCAACTAAGCCCGAAGTATTAAATAAGATCCAGTCTAGTTATATAATAAAACAGTCCAAGTTTCCATTGAAAATCACTTATTATATTGACAGAACAATCTTCATCCAAATGGAAAAGAAAAAGACAAAATCAGTAGAAGCCAACATTGAAATGTTAGCTCTTAGAAATATTGAACAAAGATGTTAAACCAGCCATCATAAAATAAATGGTTCAATAAGCAATTAAGCCATAGTAATAAATTGGTCAGTGACCAATTAAGCGATAATTATAAATGGGTCCTTGAGCAATTAAGAATATGCTTGAAGCCCCAAATGCAACACTGGGAAACCTTCCAAAGAAACAGACAGTCTCAGCAAAATAACAGAACATACAGAGAACCACATTGAAATTGTGGAATTGAAAAATACAACTCCTGAGAAAAAGCTGGATGGGATAAATAGTACAATGAAGAAGGTAGAAGAAAGAATCAGTGAACTAGAAAATAGAACAATAGAAATAAATCAATCTGAACAATGATGAGAAAACCTAGTAACAAAAGCAAACAAACCAAAAACTCAAAACCTTAGGAACCATGACACTATAGCAAAAGATCTAATTGTTGCATCATGCACTCCAGGGGGAATAGTACTTGAAAAAATAACTAAGTACTCATCGACTTTGGGGAAATTCCACACATAAAACCAAAGAAATCCATGCCTAGACACATCATAGCTAAAGTTCTGACAATGTAGACCAATATTCTACAGCAGCCAGGTAAAAATGGCACCTTCCTTTTGGGGAAACACAATTTAAATGACTGCATATTTCTCATGAGAGACCAAGAAGGTCCAGAAGAAAGTAGAACAATTTGTATTCAAGGTATTTAGGGAAGAAAATGTCAACCCAAATCCTATCCTCAAAGAAAATATTCTTCAGAAATAAAGAGGGAAGTCAAGACATTTTCAAATGAAAGAAAACTAAGTATGTTTTCAACCAACTTACAAAGAATGGCTGAAGGACATCCTCTAAAAAGAAAAAGAAAAAGCTAAAATGAGGACCTATCAGGGAAGAATAAAGAACAAAATAAGCAAAGATTAGAGTAAGCACACTGAGCTTCTCTTTGTATCCTGAGTTTTCTAAATCATATTCGATGTTTAAAGCAAAAATCCCAGCATGCTTTGTGCTATGTTATTTGAAATGTATGTGAAACACTAGAACAATCTCAACTGTTTATTGTGTTTTTGCACTATTCTATATGTAATTCCCCTAATATGTAAATTCAGTGACAATCTAATGATCATTTAATGGGTGATAACTCTAGCAGTACAGTGTTCACAGTGGAAAAAAACAGGTAAGATGAATGAAAGGGAGAAAGCTAAACTGTTAAAATGGACTATAATAAGTTATGCATATATTATAAGGATACAAAATGATCTAAAAGTGTACCTTGACTTATAATTGTTCCATATGTTTGATGTGTTCTTTGGCATATTAGTGTAGCTTTCAATCTGTACATATGATAATTAATTTATATGGTCTTATAAGATAAATACATATAATACTAGAAAAATAAAAAGGGGATACCAAGAGGGGAGAAGAAGGAGATTGAAATGTGTTATGTACATGTACCAATCCCCTACAATGAATTTAGTCATTATGTACTACTAACACGTACTAATAAAAGTCAAAAAGAAAAAAGAAAAAAAAATGATACAGACACTTTGGAAAACAGTTTGAAAATTCCTTTAAAAATTTAACAGGCAACTATCATAATAACCAGAAATTTCCTCCCGTGCAATTATCTCGTAAATGAAGACTGATGCACATGTATACACAAACACACACGCACACACAAACCCAACTCACAAACGCTTACAATAGATTCAATTATAATAGTCAAAAAAGAAAATCCAGATGTCCTTCAACAGGTATTAAATGGCTAGACACACTGAGACCCACCCTTACCATGGACTCATACTTAGCAATAAAAAGGAGCAAACTATTGATGAAGCCACCTGGATAAACCGCCATAGAATTGTGCTGAGTTGGGATAAAAAAAAAATCTGTGAACGATTCCATTTACATAACATTCTTAAAATGACACATCACAGAAATTGAGAACAAATGAGTGGTCTCCAAGGCTCAGGGAGGGGCAGAGGCAGGAGAGAACATGTATGTGGCTTTCAAAGGGCAGTGGAAGGGGTACTTGTGGGCTGGAAATGCCCTATGTCTTCACCATATCAGTGTCAGTATCCTGGTTCTGATACTCTGCTCAATTTTTATATGAAGTTACCATTAGGGAAACTGTGTAAAGGACATAGCGCATTCTCTGTGGATTATTTCTCATCAATACATGCAAAACTATAATTGGCTATAAACAAAAAGATTAATTAAAAGACACATTTCCAAGCCCCAACACTGGTGTGTTTGATTTAGTACATCTAAATCGGGGCCTGTTAATCTATATTTCTCACACGTGTCCAGATGATGCTAATAATGATGGCTGTGACCACACTGAGGACCACTGACCTACAGAAAAGGGGATTTTGTTACCAGGAAAAAAAAATCCCACAAAAGGCATTTCAATCCCAAAACATTTTCCTCCTTTCCAAAATCAAAAGAACAATATAAATTGCTAATTTCTATGGTACCAAGTCCAGAAGCAAGAGAAGGCAAGGGGGCAGAAAGAGAGCTGAAAAAGAAATCACCCTTAAGTCTGGACCTATCCTAGCCTGGTTTTACCAGTGTAAAGAGACAGTGTACTGCCGGGGACACAGCTCAGCGGCACGAGTGCCTGCCTGGCAAGCCCAAGGTACTGATTTCGATTCCCGGTACCTCTCGCTCCAAATAAAGAGTGTACTGTGACAGTGTTCAGCACGAGTAGATCTGTGTGCCCAGAGAAGTCACTGACTCTGGGGTCATGGTGGTGTATGCAACGCAGTGGACCATAGTCCTGGCTTGCGACCAAAAACTCCTAGGGCAAGATTCCAGACTGTACCGCAGAAACAGTCGAATCAGAATCCCTCTTGCAGAGGGCAGTACTCTATACTTATCATCAAGCTTCCCAAGTGAACTATTTGCACTAAAGTTGAAGAAACACTGGGCTGGGGAACAGGGATGCAGATAAATAAAATAACCGAGATTGAGAGCAGAGAAAGCTGCCAGCAGAGACCAGTGCAGTGTGCCAGGCGCAGGGTAAGAGGCATCACTCTGCTGCTTTCCACGTAGAAGGGCTTCTCCTTCAGGACCCTTATTAGGTACCAGTTGGGGAGGACCTGCAGTATATGAGGCATGGTGCATGGGACACTGGAGACTGCTTCATTAAGTCCTCACATCTGTCCTACCCAACAGCTATTGTAATCCTCATTTATATATAAGGAACCCCAGGCTCAGAAAAGGTGATGGCTGAATGTCATACTCTTGCCATGCAATCAAGGGTAGCCTCCGACCTGAGTCTCTTATCTTCTTCAAAATTCACTTTAGATCACAGTGTCCCGTGGGTCCCCCACTGCAGTATAAAAGAACAGACATGGTGAAAGAACACACATGGTAGGAGCAAAAGGAGAGGGAAGGAAAATTAAGGTCAGCAGCAAAATCACACAAATGACAGATAAAGTGGTAAGGGAAAGCAGAAAACAGTGTCTTGTGGTAGGCAGATAGCCTAGAGAGTGAAGTTTGACCACAAAAAGCAAGTTAGCGAGACCTGCTGAGGTGGGCAGCGAGGTGATGCTGCAGGTCAGTGTTACACAAGCCTTTAGTATCATGAAAGTAGCTCACTTCAAACTAAGATGGAAATTTCTGTGTAGAAAATAAAACAGTGATATATAAAAATACATTTAGGAAGTTATCTATGCTTTAATAGGGAAACAGCATATTACCTAGGAGGTATACATTACTAGAATCATGTGAAACATCAATGCTTCATTGAAGCATAGGGCTTCTGATTTGCCAATTTCCAGTTTGAACATTTACGTATGTCCTATAACTAATCCATCTCTCAGTATCAAATCTGGCCAGAAATATAGCCTGCTAAATGTCTCCCGTTGTGCTTTCTTTAACTACCATGTGTTTCAGTGGGTTTTATTAATTGTGATAGTTGCTCCTTTGCTGCTAATGATAGCGCAACAGTGTTAACAATCAAGTTTCAATGTGATTGTTTTTACTCTTTCACCTCCTCCATTAACTGCTCTAAAGTAGATTTGAATTTCTTGCTGACTCCATTTGGTCTACTTTCCGGCTGTTAAACTCAGACTCTGCAAAACTCTTACTCAAAATTTCAACTATTTTGTGAGTCCTAAAAGTTTTGCGTGGATTAAATGTAACAATAGGTATGCACTGTCTCCTGTACTGTCTGCCTATTATAACATGTAGTGGTAATGCTGTAGCCATGGTACTGATTGGTAGTAACAGTGGTGTCAATACCTAATAAGCAGAAATGAGCACTTGGTATCCCTTGTTTGGGTCAAATGAACTTGCTTTATTTTCACAAAGACTTTTTGTATTGTTTTGAGGAGAAAGTGTGAGTGGTTGGCCTGGCCAAAAGGGCATCTCAGGTTATTGTTTATTGACCCAAGAGCTTAGACCTACATGTTTTGGATCCATGTGTACCAGTCTCTTTCCTGTGGTTCATCTTTTCGGGTGGATTTGCACTCCAGGGAAAGAAGGCACTGATTTCCTGCGTGAATGCCTTTTCTTCACATTATATTTCTGGTTTACAAAAACAGAAAGGAAAGGAAATAACTTGTCTTATGAAAATTCTCATCTGGGGCTTTAGTTTCTATTTTACCCATTAGGTTCTCCATTAAGGAGGAAAAAGGTGAGCACTGGAAATATTTCTCCGAGAAGCAACCCCAAAATAGTATTAAGTACACATTTTCGGTCTCCCTTTATGAAAGAAGATTTTTTAAAGCACAAGTTAGAATAGTAAATAAAAATGTTCAGAACTTCATTTTGATGCTATTAAAAATAATGATTTCTAGCAAGTTAATTTCCCTACTTGGGCCTCATTCCCATCTATAAATAAAAGAATTATTCCAAGACTCTATGCTAAACAAAATATGTGCCAGTTGAGGATTGTATGTGACAAGAAACCCAGATGATTTTTCCTCCCATATCAATGTTACTTTGTGCTACGGATCTAAAAAAATCTGTAAACTGCCTCTCATCACCCAAAATGCAGAATATTTGCAGAGATGTTGAAACAAACTAAAATATAATTAGGTTGTTGCTGGTAAAAACGACTGATTTTCATAGATGTTTGCCTCTTCTGAAGCATGGTTGACTACCTTCCACCACAACATCAAACCAGCTCCCCAAACGTTTTATTCTCAGCCAGCGTAAAAATAGTCGCTACATTTCCAGAAGGGAAATGTTTAATTTAGTCTCTTTTGGTTTTGACTGACCACTAAGGGTACACATGAATGTGGTACGGAGTGATACTTCAACACCTGCATACCGCAGGCACCGGTCACATCAGAGTACCTGTCATTTTATCATTTCTCACTTTATCATTTCTTGACATGTGGAAATCAGTGCTCCTTTTTGCCAAAGCTTCATTAGACATTTTACAGATCATTACGAACTACAGCTATGGCATTGCGAGATGAAATGCCAGCGTTTACCCATCTGTGCTTTGGTGCTCTCCACCAAACTTGCTCCATCCCCGTTTACCCCCTTCTCAGCTGACCGGTCTTTTGCAGTCCCTACTCTATATTCAAATTAATTTTTATTAGATAATTACCATTTTTCTAAAGTGAGAGAAAAATGTGATATTTTCCTTTCTGTGCCTGATTTATTTCACATAACATGGTATCCTTCCTGTCTATTCCTTTCGCAACAAATTACAGGATTTCGTTTTTTATGGCTAAATAATACGCCATTATGTATACAGACCACATTTTCTCTACCCACTCCTCTGTTGATAGGTATCTCTACGTTAATTCCACATTTTAGCTATTGTAAATAGTGTCACAATAAATATGGCAGTACAGTTATTTCTTTGGTAAGCTGGCATTATTTCTTTTGGACACACACCCAGAAGTGAGATAAGTAGATCATATAGTGTACGTATTTTTAGTTCCATATGTTCTCCATTATGTCTGTTCTAATTTATATTCCCACCAACAGAGCATAACAGTTCCCTTTTCTCCACCTCCACACCAGCACGTTGACCATGTATTTGCTTTATGCAGCTTTTATTATGTTGTAGTACGATACTTCTATATCTAATTTGTACAGAGTTTTCACCATGAGTAAGTGTTCAATTTCATTGAAAGTTTTTCTGCATCTATTGAGATGAACATGTGATTTTATCCTTCGTTCTATTTATATGCTCTATTGCATTTATTATTTTGAGTATGTTGATTCATCCTTTCATTACTGGCGTAACTACAACTTGACTGTGGTGATTGATCTATCTTATGTGTTCTTGGATTTGATTTGTTGGCAATTAGTGAAGAATTTTTGCATCTGTGCTGTTCAGGGAAATAGTTTTATTTTTTTGTTGTGTCCTCTGGTTTGGGTTATTATCCCAGTGCTGACTTTCAACAATGAATTTAGAAGGATTCTTTCCTGTCACTGAGACAAAATAGCCAACACCTGCAATTTATAGGAGGAGAGCTTTATTTTGGTTTATGGTTTTAGGCCATGGTCTGCTGGCTCCAAGGCAGAAACAGCATAGTAGAATGACATGGTAGAAGAAAGTTTTTCCCTGCTTAGTGGCCAGGAAGCAGAGAGCATGGAGGAGTCAGAGACAAGCATTCACCCTTCCAGGTCACACCACCAGTGATCCAACTCCAGGCCTTCCTAGCAGCACATTCTACTATTGAGCCCATCCATGGATAAATCCACTGCTTGGTACAGCACCCCATGGTTCAGTCCTGTTCCAAACACATGTGACTTTGGGGCACATTTTAACTTCTTACCATAGTTTGAGAAGAATTGGTGTTAGTATTTTTTTTTTTTACCTGATTAAAATTCAGCGCTGAAGGTTTTCTTTGTTGGAACACTTTCTTACTGCTACTTTGCTCTATCCCATAAATTCTGGGATATTGTATGTCTACTTTTATTCATTTTGAGAAAAATTTGAACTTTACTCTTGATTTCTTTAATGACTCATTTTTTACTCAAAAGTATGGTGTTTAATCTCCACTTACTTGTAATGTCTTTTGTTCTTGATTTCTAGTTTTATTCCACTTCAGGCAAAAAAGATACATGATAGGGTTTCAGTTTGTTTTTAATTTTCTAAGATTTGTCTTATGGCTTAATATATGGTTTATTCTAGAGAATCTTCCATGTGTTAATGAAAAGTATTCTGCAGCTGTTGGATGAAATGTTCTGTGAATTCTTTTAGTCTATAGCTGTGGTGGCAAACCTATGGCACATGTTATTTGTTTTCCTTTTAAGACAAAAGATGTTAATATATGAAATTTTTTTTAAACTAATACCTCAGTATCCAGGTTTAATTGCAGTGTTGGCACTTTGATAAATAAGTGAGTTTTGGGTTGTAATTGGGTACTTATCTCTAAAATGTTTGCTGTCATTGGTCTATAATGTGGTTTGTTTTTTCACTGCTGACTGTTTTCTGGACCAGTTCACTGAAAACAGGGTGTTGAGTTTTTCTCTACTATTATTGTACCGAACTCTATCTCTGTCTTTAAATTTAATAGTGTTTGTTTTATAAAAATTGAGTGCCCTCCCATTTCATGGGTGTGCATTTATAATAATTGTATCTTTTTTTGAAATGATCCTTTAATATTTCAATAGTGAGCTTCTTTGTCTCCTCTGACAAATATTTATCTTAAAGTCTGTTCATTTGTGTATGAATATAGCTACAGCTACTCACTTCTGGTTTCCATTTGTGAGGAACCTTTTTTTGTCTATCTTTTTACTTCCAGCTTGTATCTGTGCGTCCTGGTAAAGTGAGCTCCTTTTTGACAACATATTATTAATTAATGATTCTTTTATCCACTGCACCAGCCAATATCTTTTAAATGGGGAATTTAGTCCATGTATAACAATTTAGTAGTGACGCGTAAACATCCCTGCTGTTTTGTTAATTTTCCTCTTTTTTAATATCATTTTTTTTTCATCTTTTATTGTTCATCTTCAGGGTTCAGTAGTTGACTGCATTAACAGTATTTGAAGCTTTTGTATTTCTTTTTGTAGATCTGCTCTTCTGCCATGTTTATAACATGGTAGCGTTCTTTTGGTTCTGGCTGTGGAACTCTAGAGGGAAATTAATTTTAGCTACAATACACACTTTCTTTTGTGAATAAGTTTGTAGTTTCTTTAGTCCTGCTTAAAATTGCCTTTTAAAAAAAGTTTATACATCTAGGAATTTAAGACAGAAGAAAGTAGAATTACTTTAAGTCTGTGAACTCAGATCATTGTTATTAACATCTTAGAAATCTATAAAAAATACCAGGAAAACATTCAAGGTTCAGTAGGGTGTAAACTCTAAGGCAATTCAAAGATTTGTCCTATGTTAGTATGATATAAAATTTAATACATTTTTCATGGTTATTCAGCCAGTTCTTTACAATGAGATTATGTGGGGTCAGCATCTCTATAATTTATAAAATGAAAATTTGATATTTAAACCAAAAGATTGGTGATATATTACAGGTAAAATACACAACTATTATCTTGATTACCATATAGTATAGTGTAGTATACAGTACTATTACCGTATAGTCTTGCTACTTAAAAAGCAGCCTCAAATAAATAACCAAATAAGGAATTCCTACAAGGTGAACTTAATAAGAAATTTCACTTCCTGACTTTCATGCAAATATAAGTTCTTTGCCATAACTTACTTGTGGTCCTATGAAAAACTATCTCTAAAGTCAATCATTTTATTTTGATTCATTCTGTTTTACTGCAAATAATAGTAAAGGGGGAAATATCCAGAAATGGAGGAAAGTATGCAAAGATACCACTGGTGTTTTTCAACCAGTTTACTAAAATATGTCCAGTAAGTTGTTTAGGCCATTATTAATACAATATAATATAAATACTATTACCAACAAAATTTTTTACCTCCTGAACATTTGAATTCTACACAGAACAAAGTTTTCTACATTTATTTATTTCTTAGTAAATCCAGGAGACCAGTACTGTTATGATTTTTACCAATGAAAAATTTAGATTCCAAGAGCTTAAATGAATTTTTCAAGGTTATACATTTGAAAAATTTGAGTCTGGAATTTGAAACCTGACAGTCTGACTCCGTAGACTTTCCTCCAAAGAAACCATCATAAATTCCACTAATAAAACATACTCCAAAGTGACCTTAACTTAAAGACCACAAATAAAAGTATTCATTTTATCATCAAGTTGGACAGAAACATTAGATAATTTCTGGTATATTTGAATTTTTCTCTGGTAAGTTAGCTAAAATCTCTAATATTTAGATGTCCAATATGAATTTTGAGAACTCTGAGCAGTCTCTTAGATGCAAAGAAAGAGGATTCTATCAAGCTAAGAGATACAGAGTGAGTTTTACTCTTAGCAAATTTCACTTGGAAAAAAAGAAAGGGTCCTTTTGGAAGAAAAGACTATAATTAGAAAACAAAACAAGTTATGGGATTCAGTATGTTCCTCTACATTGAAAGCAGTAAAAAGAATGGGAACTGTTTTTGAACTGTTTATTAAAAATAAAAATAATTTATTGGTAGGAAATTAGAAAATTTGGAAAATACTAATTCAACCAAAAATGTTGAGGCTACTATGATTGTTATCTCAAAAAAAGTAATCGTTCAAGAAATAAGAAAGAAAAACAAAGAAACAAAAAAAAGTGACGAGATGGAAAGAAGAGGCAGAAGGAGAATGAAGCAAGTGAGGAGGAGAGGAAGCAGGAAAATGAAGGAGAGAACATGGACGGGGAGGTGGACGGGTAAGGAAGAGGAGTCAGGGAGAAGAGAGGAAAAGAAATGAAAATTTTAAAGCAAGCATTGTTCATTTACTTTTACTCATTTTCTTTAATTAATCTTTATTTTGTGTTGAGTGGATGTTTACGACACTATTAAATAAAGCATCTTCATAGGTAAAGATGTAAACTGTGGAGGTCAGAGATTTCTTTTCGCTTGTGCTCTCTGGCATCTAGAACAGCATCAGGCATACAGACAGCATGCAGTATGTTTGTTCGCTACATAAATTTTCAGGCTATATTTCTTAAAAGTCAGTTAGACGATTATTCTACTACTTATATGGAGTAAGTTAGCAATATACAATTAACATTGACAGAATAGACTTTTGTGGGCAAATGCATTTCAGTGGAATTCCTAATATGCCAACCTTGGAGATATTTCAAACCAACAAATTAACAAACTATTTTTCAGTTGGACCTATATACAGTTTGCTCCTACTTCTACCCAGAAAATCTGACAACAAGGAAAATGTTCTTGATACCAAAACTAAACAGAATTTGGAAACAGCTTGATTATTTTTAATGCAAAATACTCCAAGTAATGCATCAAAAAGAGAGAGTAAATGTGGCCCTTGGTGGCTTCGGCTCTGCTCCCACTTTATCCTGGAAAATGTCACATTGTGCCATGGGCATTTATTACATGTGACCAAAACTACCCCAAATATATAAGCAATAAAACTAACAATCATAATTTTATTTAGCATTTACTAGATAGCAGATATTTCATAGTGATGAAATGAATTCCTTTACTTCTCTTTTTTTTTGAGACAGGGTCTCGCTATGCAGTTCAGGCTGGCCGTGAACTCACGTTGTAGCCCAGGCTGGTCTTGAACTCACAATGATCCTCCTGCCTATGCCTCCAAAAAGTGCTGGGATTACATGCATGTGCCACCATGCCCCGTTCATTTGCTCCTCAAAACAGCTTTGTGAGATAAACGCAACTTGATATTTTTGGTAAATATTTTGTTTACTTTTCTCTTCCTCTCACCATTGGAGTCCCAGAATCTTTTTGTAAAGTTAGCAGACTGATATGCTGCCTCTTTTAGTAAAATAACATGCACACTTACGTATTGTGCAGGTCACTTTGACATTAAGATACAGTTTTAGCAGAAGTTGGAAAACGGCCCCAAAATACAACTAGATAGAAGGAATAAGTTCTGCTGTTCTGCAGCCTAGTGGGATGACAGAAGCTTACAATAACTTATTTTGTATTTCATGAAGATATACAAGAAAGGAGCTCAAAGGCTTCAGACATAAAGAAATGATGAAGAAAGAGAAATGCTAATTACCCTGACTTGATCAGTATATGGTTGAAGCATGTATTAAAATATCATGGTATATACGATTAATATGCATAATTAACACATGCTGATAAACTAAGACAAAATAAAGAGGAGAAAGTAGCTATGAAAGAAGCCATATGGCTCATACAGGCAAAAATTTACAGAAAGAAAAACATTTACTTGCTGGCAATGTGTGCAAAACGTTCGCCAACCATTGCCTGGTAGAGTCCACGCAGGAACTTTGGGCACTCTTCTTTCTTCCTCTCCAACTCCCTACAAGTTTTATCTCCATTTCTGAGTTTTGTTTTAAAGCTAAGGGTGCAGACTTCAAAACAAGACTGCCAAGGTATAAATTCCCTTTGCTGAATAACCTTGGCAAACTTACTAAGTTCCGGAAATACATTGTCTTGCCTGTGCTGTTGCTCTCGTTGCAGCCCTGCCTTTGTTATGTTTTTCTACCCTCCACCTTCACCTCTGTCACTTGATCCTGGGGTGGAGCTTCTGGTTTACCTGCTGTCCTTCCACACAAAACCAGGAACTAGAAGCTTTCGATCTTGGTTATTTATAGAGGAAGTACCTCTACTTTGCTGACGTCATTTCCGGTAATGTATCCAAGGAAGATGAAGGAGGAAATTAGTCTTTATTCCCCAGAGGAGTTTCCAGGAGTCCCACCCTCCTCATACTACTAGCTTCCCTCTACCAGGAAACCTTGCTCTGCCCCTTTCATTGCTCACAATTCCACACTCAAGTCCTAAGGCGAGGATACAGAGGATTCTATACGCTCCCCAAGGGAAACATGAGAACGAGGTGGATACTAGAGGTGAGGTCACCCGTATCCTAGTTCTAGGTCTAGCAAGATGTTTTATGACCTTAACCTACTTCTTTAAACTTTCTATATTTTTCTCTCTTCACTTTTGAAATCAGGCATATTAGATAATCTTTAAGGTCCCTTCTTGCTGCAGAATTTTTATGAAGCTATATAACCCTTAGCCAACTACAAGATACACTTAAAACTTGCTCAAATGATATCAATTCAAGCAGAACTGAAATTGTCACCAGTTAAGATCATCAACTGGCTGCGCTGCCCAATCAATGGCTTTTGTCTTAGGGAAAGGGGTTAATGGGCCACCTCCACAGAGAGTCCTTTATATCAAACAGCTTTAAAGATTGTAGAGAATAAAAAGAAATAGCTTGCATAGTATTTTAGATCTAGGTCAACTGTTTCTTGCAAAGAAAAAAGAAATGACTTGCTTTTCTTAGCAGTAATTTCTGCATTTCAAGCTGTATTTTAACAGAAGCCTCTAGGCTCATAGTGGAAGAAATACACAGGAGTCATATTTATTCAATACTTTCAAAGCAATAGCTTCAGTAAAAGAAAGAAAAGATACCCAAGAACTGAATTTGGGGTCAAAGACTAAGGCTGTTCATTCGTGTTATAAAATAGCAAAAAGATAACATGACACTTTGAGAAATAAAACTAAGAAAATGTAGAGGTTTGAATTTCAAATTGTTCCTGAGATGTTCTCTATGGCCTTTACTTTTAACATTCTTTCAAAAGGGAAGAATTAAAAGTGTTAAATTTAATTTGTGAGAAGACATTCCTCAACTTCCATTCCCAATTAAGGAACTTATGAGTGATATATATTTGGGCCCTAAAAATTGTAAGAATATCTGGAAACGTGTCATGGGCCACACTGATCCATGACAGAGTGGAGAATATATATAGCTGGTATTATTTAAAGGGTTTTACCATCCCAGTTACCAAACCCAGGTAAAATGAAGAACAGATAAACCACACTCAAAAAGTTGTCTTTTGTTTTTATAATTTCTATGATCTAATAGAGGAATCCCTATAAATTGATTTCTAAAGCTTTTGCAGAAGAGGGTGGGGGAGAATCAACAGAGGTGGTAAAAAAACAGCAGAAAGTCTTTGCTCATATCTTTAAGAGAGAAAAAGACTTTCATACGCTTGCCCAGAAAGGAGCCTCTGAAAGGATTGCCAGTGTCCAAGAATGAAGGATGACCTATTCACAAGCCCTGGGCCTCTAGCATATAAAACTTCACTGACTAGATTCTATTGCCTCCAGCCTGCTGGGTTTTGTAGTACACTCTCAAAGTTAAAATGTCTAAGGCTTAAAGTTCAAAATGGTTGTTTTAAAACTCAATACAGAATCAAAAAATTACCAACACTGACAAAATATTTTCATAGCATAGCAATGAGTCACATCATCTGTGGAAGTATCATGACTTACCATGAAGACCCTGTGTAAGCAGAGCCGTGGCTCTCCCTCCTCACTCTTGTGTACTTGAAAAGCTGAGGTTTCTTCACACACCTTCTAATAAGGAAGTCTTTTAGATTTGGCCTCGTTTAGCCCGCTGTCAGAGCCTTTTCCTTGCGGTACCACTGATTTTACCCTTCGTACGCTTAAACACATAAAGCTCTCAATCCCACATTCCTCCAACAGCATCATATTGACAGTGTGTACACTCATTTTATACCTTGGGCAGGAGAAAAGGAAAAAAAGAGAAGGAAAAATTCAAAGCTTTTGAGCTCTGAGAAGAAGGCATAGTGGTAAGCAGCAGAGAAAAAGCTTCTCTAGGATTTGGTGTCCAAATGCTGGAACATAGCAACATGAAGAAGAGAAGGAGGGAGGTGGGTTCCTGGGACCCAGGAAGGATCTGAAGCTACAATTGAAGCCCACAGGGAGAGCAATGAGAGTAACTTCAATGAGGAAGAAGAAGGAAGCAAGCAGTTCTTTCCTCCTGAGCCCAAACATGATGCATGGGAGGGGGGACATGACAATGCAGACACGCAGGGACTGCTGATGACCCCGGAGGCTGGAGATCACAGAGGCCCCTGAGGAGAAATGGCCAAGTGGAGCAGTGCGGTAGATACAGCAGACTGCGCTGGCTGGTGAGTCGACCCAGTTGGATGTCCTACAAGACAGGGCAATTATTCAGGAACTATCTTGGAAAGGGACCAACTGAGCTCAGAACCCTGAGTGGCTGTTGGGTTCACCCAGTGGTTCTGAAATGAATTAAAGCCCACAAGGAACATGAAAACTGCTGCAGGCAGGGTGAGTCTGGTTCCAGCTTCACAGGCAGAGAGCAGCCTGAACTTGAATGGAAATAAGGGTGCAGGTTCACTGAGACAGTCCTTACCCAGCACTGGAGCTGCTGCTGGCTTGCTGCTGGGATTGATCAGCGTGGACCTGGACTCTGTCAGCCCACATTGTCCACCAGTAGCAGCAGAGACACAGCACAAAGTGAAGTAAATTCTCTTTTTCCTTTTCATTTCTTTTTTTTTCTTTCTCACTTGTTTTCATTTTGTTCTGTTTTTATTTCTTCATCGTTATCTGTTCTTGTTTCCACATTAATGTGAACATGGTTTCTGGTTTTGTTGTTGCTCGGTTCTGTTCTTCCTTTTACTTCTTCCCTCTCTCTTTCCCTCCCGTCTTCTGCACCAGTTTCCCAAAGTTTTCATGATCCTCCTTTGTGCTCCATCCTTGCTTCTAATCTCTTCCTTTCCTTCTGTTTCTCTATTTTTTCCCCCAACCCCTTTTTAAATTTTCTCCCGTGAGGATAAAATTGCTTCATTGAGGGATAATTTACTGCATACAATTTTCCAATTCACTTTAGATTTTAATATATAACCACAAACCTATTTCATATGGTTAAAGGTGGAAAACTAATAGTTATCTCAGTTTGTCATTTTCTAGGCTTCATTTGAAGGTGTTGTTATTGCTGATTGTACTACTTTAGCCAAAGAGACATAACTGCTCTAGCCAGTTGTTCTTCCTGGTATACCAAGACAGAGATTGCCTAAGGGTCATATACAATACTATAGTCCAGTGACAAAGAACCAGGGGCTAGGCTAAGTGGACAGTAACTTCTAATCCCAAATAAATTAAAGAAGTAGGATCTTGCAACAGATTCAAAGCCCAAAAGCCAGCTATACTTTAAGGCACCTCTGAGAAATAGTCATTTTCTAAAGGTTTTAAATACTAGGAATGAAGCTGCTCACTGTAGTCTATACAGAAGCATCAACCCAAAAATTAAATTTTAAAGAAATACAGAATGAAAAGACTTAAATAAGCTTCAACCACAGACATTCAGTACACCAAAAGAAACCAAAGGGAAAATGAGGTGGAAGAATCTGAAATCCACCCACCATGACTTTCTGAAGTGGTAAGAACAAAACAAATGAACAAAGCTCTAGAAAAAATCAAATCAGAAAAAAGTTCTCAGATAACTGCAGGGATGGTGACCATAATGAAAGGCATAGTTAATGACTCTAGAGCAGATACATACAAAAAAAAATAGAAGACCTTAAGAAAATGATGGAAATCATTAATACCCAACATAGGAAAGTAATGGAATTCATAAAAGAGGTTCAAAAAATATCCAGGAGTTTAAAAATTCCATTGAAGATATATGTGGCAGAATGGCTAATGTGAGGACAGAATATCAGAAATAGAACATAGGATAGTGATTAGCAATCAGAAAAAGGAAGATTTCTTAAAAATAGCAAGGGACCATGAAAAATGTATCCAGTGGCTGTTAGATTATGTTAAGAAGAGCAACACAAGATGGATTGGAGTCAATCAAAAAACAGGAGATAGCACAAAAGACATAAAAAACTTGTTCACAGATTTCATGGTAGAAAATTTCCCTGGCAGGGAAAAAGAATTTGACATACAGTAAGAGAGGCATATCAAAGTATAGTTAGCCATGATCAGAAAAACTCTACAGCAAAGAATATAATAGTCAAGATTCCAGAAATCGAACACAAGAGCAGAATGTTAAAAGCTGTTGGAGAAAAGAAACTGATTGATAAAGGAAAACCCATCAGAATCACAACAGACTTCTCAACAAACACTAAGGTCAAGGAGAGCTTGCAGTGAAGTATTTCAAGCCCTGAAAGAAAACAACCTCCAACCCAGATTGATGTACCCCACAACACTATCTTTCAAAATTGATGCAGAAGTACTTCCATGACAACAAAAGCCTGAGGAAACTCATGAATACCAGCAATCCAATATGGTCTAATGCACGTTTTAGAAAGAGATAACAAGGACTACAACTCCATGAATCCCAACAGAATAAATCCACCAGGCAAAGAGAGGGGGAAAGGAGCCAACAACAGGAAAATAATGTGACAAGGACGAGTTAATACATATCAGTTATAATCGTCAATGTTAACGGTCTCAATTCACCAAACAAAAGAAGCAGACTGGCAGAATGGATCAAGAAGCAAGATCCAACAATATGCTGAACACAAAAAACACATTTAACTCAAAAAGAAATTCATAGGCTGAAAGTCAAAGGGTGGCAAACAATACTCCATGTGGCAGGAATGTGGAAAAAAGCAGAGGAAGTCATTCTATTTGCAGACAAAGTGGATTTCAAGCCAAGATTGATTCAGAGGGAAAAAAGAAAGTCACTACATCCCCATGAAGAGAACACTCCAAGAGGACTAGATTATTATATATATATATATATATATTACCAGTGCACCTTAAAGACACTGATGTAGAAGAAGACTGTATGAACAAAACCCAGATCACAGAGGAACTATCACAAAGAATTAGCCACTGGAATCTCATGTAATTAAAAAGCTTTTACACAGCAAGGGAAATCACCAACAGAGTGAAGAGACAACCTATAGTGTGAGAAAAAAATTTTCCCATCTGTTCCTCAGACAAACAGCTACTATTTAGAATATGTAAAGAACTCAAAAAATCAGCACCTCAAATTTAAAGATGCACTCCAAAATGGGTATCTGAAATGAATAGACAATTCACAGATGCAGAAGTAGAAATAGCAAATAAATATATGAAAAAATGTTCAATATCATTGTCATTCAACAAAGGCAAAGTAAAACAACACTGAGATTCCACCCCCCCAAAAGAATGGCCATTATCAAGAAATCAATCAATAACAAATGCTGGTAGGGATGTGGGGGGAAAGGGACCCTTCTCCAATACTGGGGGGAGTATAGACTGGTACAACCACTGTGGAAGTCGGTGTGAAGCTTCTTCAAAAAACTAAAACCAGAGGTACCATTTGAGCCAGCTGTTCCTCTTCTTGATATCTTCCTGAAAAAATTAAAAGCATCATTTTACAGTGATATATACACACTCATGTTTATAGCAGCACAATTTGTAATACCCAGTCTGGGGAACAGCCCAAGTGTCCATCAATGGATGAATGGATAAAGAAAATGTAGCTTTTTTACACAGTGGAGTATTACTCTACCATAAAGAAGGATAAACTTGAGACATTTCTAGCTAAATGGGTGCACCCTGAGGCCACACTCTTATGGACATGCATGTGTAAATATCACACTGTCTCTCTGGTGTGAGAAACCAAAAGTGTAAATGAGAGCCAAAATGTAATAACAGATATTGTGAAACAGGAAGAAAATGTTCAGATGGGAGAGGGAACTAAGGATGGGAGTGGGGGCAAGGAAGGAAGGGAAAAGAAAAACATGAGAAAAGAAGGAAAAAATGAGAACAAATCTTTTGTAGATGGAGAAGGGAAGAGGGGTCGAAGGGAAGGAAGGAGAGTGGAGAAAAATGACTCAAGTTATATTATGTACAAGTACTGATCCCCTATAATGAATGTTAACATTATGTATACCTAAGATGTACTAATAAACTTCATTAATTTTTTTTAAAAAGGATCAAAGCTTTTGCACATGAGGAGGAAGAAGGGCTGAAGGGAGTGGAAGGGAATGCACAAAAAAAGAATCATAATATATCATGTACAGGTACAAATACCTTATGATGAATGTTATCGTTATGTATATCTATAATATCCCAATAAAATTAATTTTTAAAAATTAATTGGTATAAAGACTTTACAGTAAACCTAACTGCCAGGAAACCTATACTGATAGTCGACTACTGAATAATTTTTAATCCCACTCATTCAACAGATAAAATTTTAACAATTGAAGATTCTAGGTGTCTGGTTCAATTCAAATGTTTGGGAATGGTGTTAAAGTGTTCACTCTTAATGTTTAGGTATAATCCATATCTGGTTTAGCTGCTCTGTATTGGAGCAGCTTTCATGATGGTCTTCCGTTTTGCAGTTTCTACAGTGATCTTATACTTATCATCTGTGGTGGTACATTTTGTTTCCATTGGCTTCCTAAATGTCTTGAACATCACAATTGGTTGGAAACGTTTGTGTGGGAGATGAAGCATAACAGGGATGGCTGTCAATTAATTGGATAAATTATATGGACAGTTATTTCACTGTTCATGTGTATCTATCTACAAGAAGCTTATATGTCACCCCAGTATAGAGCCAGTTAGGCTGTCAACACTGGGGCTCAATATCAGAGTGATTTTAAACTATTCGTAGATTGGAAGCCATACCTGCCAAATGCATAAGAGGACTTCGCAGGTTTGACCTTATTTCATGTAGCCCCACTTGAAGCTAGAGCCTGGCACAGAATGCAGCACTTCCAGCTGGTACTTTAGGTACACTGGGCCACCAGAGATAATAAATGCACTTGACATTTACGGTTTGCCCTAATTTCACAACTGTAGCAAATAACAGGAGTTGGATTAATGAGGGACCTGTATACGGAGATACAGACCATCTCAGTGGAGATATCCCTGGAGTTCCAAGACTGAGAAAAAGAAACGAGCACAACTGGAAGGGATAATGTTTTATCCATTATGTCTGCTAAACATACACAGTCCTTAGCAGGAGAAACACAGCCAGGTATGTAAGGCAGGGTTAGAGTGTGCCCATGTCTGTCAAGGGAAGAGGCATTTATCTCCAATAGGCACAGCCAGCCAACTGTGAGACTTGGACTGAAAGTTTGTACCCAACTCAGTTCAGAATCCTTATAGTGAGTCAAGTATTTCTTTATTTGACTGGCTACTAAATAAGCATAGCAGAATTATGAAGATCAATATTACTTTAAGGTAATTCAACTTTGTTGACTCTTCCACCAAAACGATGAGAAAAACCTTCTTTTAGTGCTTTTTTATGATTACAGAGGAGATTCATGTTTTGTTGAAATTCATGTTGTTGCTGAATTGTATTAAAAACACATAAACGCAAAAGGATATGAAAACTACCTGACATCCTTACTATCTCAGATAAACTCCATTAGTCTTTTAGTTATTATCTACCCACTCTTTTCCATTATGAGTGTGCACTATTAATTTTAAAAAGACAGTAAGAAATATAAAAATGTACCCTTACCTAACCTGATCTTGTTCTCACTCACCAAAACATTGTAGTCATCATCTTTAATATTTCACTGAATGCTTCATTTGTAGTGGCAAATGATATTCCATTGTAATGATTGTGATTTGCTTTTAAAACCTCTTATCATTCAACCTTTGTTATGTTCCAGTATTTTGCAATAACAAGCAGTGCTGTACTGACCACTAAAAAGAGCCAGGTCCTTTGAAGTCAGTTCCATTTAGTATTTTCAAGCATTCCTTCTGCCATTTGCTTCACTGTAAACTAACCTTGTGCCTGCTAACTGCTGAGCATACAACTTTTCTCTTTATATGAACTTTACCACTGTCCCAATATGGAAGTGACAGGAAATATTGAAAGAAAGCACTATCACATAGAAGAGAATTTATATATAATGGTTCTCTTTTTCCCCTAAGGGCAAAACAAAATTCAGTGCTGAGAAGTTGGGGAAGCAGATGTCCACTCCATAAATGACCTTTGCACCAATAAAATAAGAAGCCTTGGAGATGAGTTCATGTTCCTGGAATTCAATCTGGAGCTGGAAACACATTTGTTGAGGATCTTGTAGAAATGGTTCTTATTTTATAGGGTAAGTAGTTAGATCAGATTTTGTCTTACTTTCCTTGCTTGTTTTAAAATGGAATCTTTTCTGTACATTTATGTGAACCCAAATACTTATAAACTAAAGCAGCATTTCACAGATTCAGTCTTTTGACATGTACTGTGAGATCATTTCGAACATTTGAACAATGCTCATCTCTAGTATGTTAAAATAAAATTAGGGATCTAACATCTTTGGGGACAGTTTTATTTTTATTAATTCTAAATTTCTTTGAAACTTGTTAAAGGATTGTACCTGTATGAGCCAGTTTATGTACTTGTCACAGTATTTTGTGCAGCAATGCCTCTAGTGATAGAGTATGTAGCAACACACCATGGGAGAAGTAACTGCATGAAGCCTGAGGTCAAAGGAAAGCTAGAATGAGTTAACACTGGTTCTCCAATAAAGAGTTTGGAATAACTCAGTGGCAAGTCGGGTCAGTTCAGTCAGGTAGCAGGATCAAAAGCTCAAGATAACAAGCACTGAAATCAGTTCATGAGTACTGATGGCAAGAGAGAGTACCAGCCTGTCACATGTGAGGTCCTGAGTTCAATTCCCGGTACGAGAAAGAGAGAGAGAGAGAGAGAGAGAGAGAGAGAGAGAGAGAGAGAGAGAGAGAGAGAGAGAGAGAGAAAGAAAGAAAGAAAGAAAGAAAGAAAGAAAGAAAGAAAGAAAGAAAGAAAGAAAGAAAGAACCAGCAAGGGTGAAAATATCTTATTACATGGAAAATTTGTATGAAGCTGGATCTGGATATATATATATCTCTCTCTCTGTCTCTCTCTCTGTCTCTCTGTCTCTCTCTGTCTCTCTCCTTCCTGCCAAAGTCGTACCATGGCCTCAAGGAGTGCATAGACCTGAGTTAAGATAAAGTGTTGTTGTTGATAGTGTAAAGATGCAAACAGGCACAGTAGAACATCTTTGACCCTGATAGTGTATGAATGGGCAGATACACCAAAAACCAATTGTTCTTACAAACAGTGTTGATTGACCTGGCATTTTTTTTTTCCTGTTAAGAGATTGTGTAGAGTATGAACATGCGTGTCCGGTGGGATAAGAGAATCTAATGGGGTGATGACGTGTGAAGAAACTTCAAGAGTAACTTTTCTTGTACTCTGAGTGGGGAAGGAATGAATCAAATTCATTCTACAGTGCCATTTCCAGAGCATAACAGGGTTAACCCCTGTGCTGAGTCTAACCGAACAGGACAACCAAGAAGACACATATGCCTTTTCAGATAGTGGTGGTCTTCAACCCATTCATGTGCTCCTCCACAGCTACATAAAAATACCCACAGAAATCATTTCAAATACTAGAGTTGTATGTATATATATTTAATATTTGTACATGACTAGTTATACATTTGTCCTTTGATCCTGAAGGAGATAAATGTATTCATTAAGTATTCATTCATTAGTTAGCTATCTGCTTATCTCCACTGTGCTACTATTATAGTACTTACTGTAAGACAAAAAAAGAAATGATTTCTATGCTTAAGAAAATTATAATACTGCTGTAAAACACAATATATATCTTTGTACAATATAAACTTTTAAAGCGTAGTCTCATGTATGTTTTTCAAGTTGTTTCCATATTTCTTTTTATTTAAAAAAATAAAAGAATGAAAACATATTCACAAACATATATACATTTACAAAATACCACAAGAACAATACAAGCAATACTGAAATTCTGACAAGGTGATAGAAAATTAGCAATGGTTGTTGTATTACAGATTGATTTCCTCAAAGTGGTTACACAGGAAAACAAACAGAGACATATAAGATTGATCAAATAATCATTAGCTGTTCCTTTCAATAAAGTGACAGATGTAAGTAGTACGACTATATTAGCTAACCTGTATGTACATATATGTTTTCAGGGCTGGGGATATAGCTCAGCGGCACAAGCACCTGCCTGGCAAGCACAAGGTCCTGAGTTCAATCCCCAGTACCACACAAAAAATAAAATAAAACAGACTGTGGATCTTGAATGTTATCTCATTTATTCAGTTACATTTGGGAAATTTTCCTCTGGATCAGATCTAGTTATCACTTTCTTCGCCTGATGTACGTGTGAGCTTGCTAAGACCCAAAAGGAGTGGGATTTACTTAGACAAATAATATCAGAAGCAAAATCTTCAGTCTCAAAATCAATGCACCTTTTTCAAACACCACATTTAATTTTTCTGTGCAAATTCATAGGCCAATGCCTTTTCTTTTTTCTAACACACATTCTAATTTTTAGTTTGTCAAGTTCAATGCTAAGTTTTTCAAGTAGTTTGAACTATTCATCAAATATTTGAGATTTGTCTCAAGAAAAAATCATAGTTGCAAAGGCCATTTGTTTTTAAATTTATAAAACTGTTTATGTTTTTAAGGGACGATTAAAACATCTGTTTCTGATTCATTTACAATTAAATCAAACTTTTATTTTGCAATTGCTATTTGATGTTTAGATATTTCATTTTGGCTTCAAAATAGCTTCTCCTGGGAGTAAATGTCATAGTTTATTAAAATTAAACAAATGCACCCCTCAAAATCATCATTAAAGTCTCAAAACTAGTCTTTAGACTATTTCACTGAGTGAAAAGCCACTTTTACTAATGCAAATTTGTTCTCCATTTAAATATCTTTTTAAATTCTTATGTGCTTACAGAAAAATGATTTTATTTTACATTTTCCCTTTAGAGCATTCATAGTTGTTGATATGCTTTTATTGTCAAAAAAGAAAGCAGGAATAATCACTATTTTTCCTGAAAACTAATAATGAGTTTTAAAATGAATAACCCTTTTTACCATTCAGACGTGGCTGAACTTGGCATTAAACCCAGCCTTAATTCAGTCCATCTGTTCCATGCCCGCTACTTTATTTTTAGCGCCACCATTTAAAATTGCCCAAAATACTTCATAGTAAAAATTATCAAAGAACACAACATTATCAATATAACAAACTTTACGTGCACCATCTTTTCTGATGTGGTAGTGTTTATCTCCTGTCTCTCTAATACCAAATATACCTCTTAAAAAATTCTAAAATTTTTATGTCTGGGAAGTTTAGCCACTAATTACGTGGTTTACTCAGTGTGGCATTTGAGTTTAAATCACTGAGCACAGTGTCAAGAATGCACGCTGGGTTTTACAAATTACCAGCAATGAAACAGAAGATGTGGGCCCGCTTGCCCAAAGGCTAGAACTGTGCAAGCACTGAAAACAAAACCACCTCAGTGCAATTGCTAACAGTCTACAGGTGAGGTGGGCGACAGTGGCAGGCACTTCATTCAGTCTCTGCCACTGTCTTCAGCCCACAGACATCCTGCTGTATTAGAGTACGAGCCACCAGGATTACAGAGAGACACAGAAGAGACAGTGGGAAAAACCTGGGACTCGGACCAGCCAGCCTCGCCTGCAGATCCTCCTTTTTCCAAAACCACCCTGGTAGTTTCCAAAAGCCCTAACTGTACTGTTGTGGATTACAGTCTCTGTCTTTGTGCCATTCAGAGCCCAGGTTTCCTGTTTCTGCAGGTATTCCTGGTATGTGTTGTTAAAGGCAAAAATCAAAAGTTTCCCATACTCTATAACCTTTTATTTTATATGAGCTGTACATCAAAGATACATGACCGGGTGGTTTTCATTTTAGGAGAATCCTGCAGTTTTAGCTTCTGGGATAACATACTTTATACCTTTTTGGTAAAGTCTTTTGATTCTAACAAGAATCTGAAAATACTGGTCAGGATGCAGAGAATAAAACTTTGTCCAATAAATGTATAATGTATTGTTTGTCTAGTTTTTAAGTATAGTTTAAGAATAGCTGTTGCTGTGATCAGAAGCAGTGTCCTCTGCTAGAGACACAGTAGATAGATTCAGAGCTTTGCGTGACCTCAAAAAGCATTTTCGTTAGCTCCTTCATGCACAGAGGCAGCCTTGAAAATCTGAGAGATTTTCTTGAGCACTGACCAATAGCAGAACTGAGAATCCTAATTTTATGCCCAATTTTTTCTGCCTTCCACTACCTGGACTGGGAACCAAAGTGTGGGCCTCCCTTTGGTCACAGTTTGTATCTAAGATGGGCCCAGAGCCTCATGTGTCTGGATGATGATTGTATTATAGGGCATGATAGCTGACTTACTGTTAGAAGGTAGAGTCTGCTGGAAAGAAGTGGGTCACTACGGGCATGATCTGGAAGGGTGTACCTCCCTCCCTGTCTCTTCCATTCCTTCTATTTCCTGGCCACCAGGACATGAGCATCTTTCTCCACCCAGGGCTACCCACTATGCCATTCCTGCTTACAGCCAGCTGGTATGGCTTAAAACTTCTGAAAAACCATGAGCCCAAATTAACCTCACCCCCTTTAATTTGTGAGTGCTGTGTGTTTTGTTCCAGCAGTGAAGAAAATGGCTAAGACAGCTTTCCACTAAGTGTGACCTTTCCAAGCCTCGGTTACCTCATTTGAGAAATGAGGGACGCTGCACTGCACAATTTCTAAGATCTTATACTAAAATTGTATGTTCTAGCCATGTGTTTGCCTATGTTTAATTTATAGGAAACGTTTATTTTTGAAAAAACGCAACATTCTGTAGTTTATCCTCTAACCCTTTTTGAGTGATTGGCATAGTTACTAGACAAAAGGTACATAAAAAGCATGGTACTTGGTAAGTGGGGACAGTTGGTAGTTTTATTTCCTCTGAAAGGGCAAGATTATTTTCATTCCTTTGCCGGAGCTTAGACGGACTTCTCCGCTTAGTCCTGCACCTGATCTCCCAGCAAACAGTGCAAATCCAAGAGGCCTGAGGACAGAAAACAAACCTCTGAAGTGGTTCATGTGACGAGATTCTGAGGTGCTCCTACTGAAGCAGAATTTGTCTGTGAGGAAAGCCTATAACAAATTACAAAAAAGAAAATACGTAAAGAGAAGTCCTTCAATAATTCATTGCTCAGAATAATTAAAACGGTCAGATGAATTTCTGGGGAGTTCCTGATGATTTCCAAACACACAAAGAATAGAAAATAGTAAGGATTCATTTAGTAGGGCCTGAAGATACCACAAAAAGTGCCCCTGACTACAACGCTGATATGCCTCTACCTTTAACTGGCCCATGCTCCAGAGCGTAAGGAGACGGAAATGGAGCTACAGTGCTCATGTCGTCTTTCCTGTGTCTGTAACATGTATCTTGCTGCAACTTGTAATGCTGGGACTGCCTTTTTGACTCCTGGTTGTATTCCAGGTGTTTGAAAACTATAGCTATATATGTGATACGTATCAATTTATCCAGCTATTCACTCAAACATTTCTAGTAAGCTGAGCCCAGAATAAGCTTTTCATCCAAAATCCACTACGAAATACACACTAGCAAACCATGCTACAGGCTATGCCCAATTAACAAGTGACACATGGGAAGAATGGCAGACTTCTCGTTTGCGTACCCTGAAGGCCAACTGGGTAGAGAAATAATCCCTGGGGCAAAACCTTATCCATGGCCAAGTTTTTGAACCACTAATGTACTATTTGGTATCCTCAAACCCGAAGGTACCTGTGAAAAAGAAGTTCATTTATCCTTGGAGAACAGGTTACTCATGCACTGGATTCAGCTCTGAGGTTAGTATACTGTCTCAAGGATTCATGAAATTGTTTCTTTGCTCAGAGGGAAAAAGTAGAAACAGGGGAACAGTTTGGGCTACTGTATTTGTGTTCCCTTATGGGAATGAAGAGCCCTTTCTCTTTCAGGGATCCCAGAATAATTTTCAACTTGAGGCAATTTGGGCTAATGGCCTGTGTACTGGCCTTCTGGGGGTTGGTCTTGAGTTTACTGCTGACTGGCAGAGCGATCTACACCAAGCTTCCTTTTCAATTTCCTTTTCCTTATCCGTGAAATGGGGATGACTATATTCGCTCCCCTGCTTCACAATGGCCTCTCTCATTAAGTAATTAATGTGTGTAAAGCTCACTGAAACCAGACAGAACCCTGTAAATGCTAAGAAGTATTATTATAACAAATCCCAACTGCTTGTCTGGCTAATTTCCTGCTAAGCCGGACCAAAGGAGCAATTGAATTGGACTTGCAAGATGGGTGTGACGGTGTTTGGGGTCTGCAGAACCACAATTACTTAAGATTGTTTACTCAGACTTTTAAGAGTGATTCTTCTCTCCAAAGACAAGAATGGTTTGAATTAAATGACATTCTTTTATCCTGTGGCTATGGGAAAAATCTATCATTTTTTAATCCCAAGTTTTATTTAACACTGCCCTCCTTTTGGTAGTCAGTGAGAATTTTCCTAGTACTCACAGGAGCATAATGCAAGAGACTGAACCCTTTGCTTCGTCTGACAAACTTTGTCCAGTTTGTTACTTAAGCTTGCCATGCTGCAAGATTGGCAGCAAGTTGAAACAGACGTCGCTGTCTGTACGAGATGTGGTAGTCTAGTTGGGAAGGGAGACCCACACGCCGACATTAAGCACACCAGAGCTGCATGAGTGGTATCACCTACATACAAAGTCAACTAAGAGTGAGTTTATTTTAAAAAATGCCATTTCCACTTAAAACACAGAATTCAGGAAAAATACAAACCATAATATGTTTTCACCACATGTTATGACCTGGCTCCTAATTAGCATCAAGCGCCGTTCCTACAACTTTGTTCCTCACACCTAGATAGACTCGTCTGTGCAGGTCACATTCACTAAGCACTTTGCTCCTTCCTCCCTTTGCCTTCTCCTTGCTCTAGTCTTTGACTTATTTCCAAAGCTTCAGATTTCCGTTTTCGTCTTCCTGCAAGCGTTTCTGCTGCCTCAGGTCCCTCAAGTGACTCCTTATATCTCCTCTGTCTTGAGTTGTTGCTTCATAGTGTTGTAGTTGCCTATTGCCCTGCAGGTTGCATGAGACTTTTAGCTCAAGGACAGCAACATAATCCACTGCTACAGCAGCAGCGTAACAAGCACACAACAAGCATAGTGGGAAAATGAATGAATGAATGAATGAATGATGCATATACTCCAAAGCTGGTAAGGGCATGGCATAGCTTCAAGAGTAAGAAACTATTTCTGTTTCATTTCTCCAAGATCATTTCTCATTTTGACTAGATTATATTTAAAATAAGGGTCTACAGCTAGGGTGACTTTCTTATACTATGCATCCTCAACAAGTCTATACTACTTATGATATAATGTGTTTCTAGTTTGATACAATACTATTGCAACAAAAATGCCAATCAAATGACATAAAAGTTTTAGGATACTTTTAATTATAACTTATATTGTGCTTCTGGATAATCTATTTCATTCAGAGGAGAGGAAAATGGAATTTGTTGGCATGTTTGATCACAATATCCAAATCAAATATAAGATGTGCTTTCAAAAATTATAATGTATGTTGTCAATTTCCATTTTCTCTGAAAATCCATTTTGACATTGATCCAAACACATTCTGTAAAAATGGCATTTCACTGCATATAATTATGTACTTTCTGGTGCTCTGCAGCTGTTCTGTAGCATTCCCAGCAATCAATCAACAACACTTATTGAGCGCCTGTTAGGCAAGTCCTGGGCACTGAGGTGACAGCTGTAGGTGAAGAGAGAAATGTATAATTAGTGGGACTCCTGGCCTCAGGCAGTGTGAAATCTAGTTGAGGAATTAACTGACATGTATATAAAAAAAATTAAGACCATTATGCAGCATGGATAAGCATTTACAAACTTAGGGAAACATGAAGTATATTTTTCTTTATTGCTTTACTATTCAAAATTTAGCCCGAGCATCTGCAGAGCCAGGATAAACAGGAAGCTTGTGAAAAATGCAGTCTCAGACCTGGTCTTGGAACTACTCAACTAGAATCTGCCTTGTAGCAAGGCCCCCAGGACACTGCAGTGGATGCTACAGTTTTGTAACACTGCTCTGGTAAAATATTTTTCAGTGTAGCCTACAGTTAACATACATCAGATCACTTGACGATGCCGATTAAAAAGAGATTTGTCTCTGACCTAGAAAATTATAATTTCTTACAGCCAAAAGCAAGAGTATGCAATTATATAGCTCTCCCCATGAGATATGCAAGCTCTCTAAAATTTGAGATCCTTTTTTACACCACCTAGAAATGTGCTAGATTCAAATAATTTTAGAATGTTGGTTAGTCTTCAATAACATACCAATATACATTTATACATTTTGGTGGAGAAAAAAAACATCTGATGTGTGCTGGTTTGATCATAATATTACAAATTCTTAAAATTCCAAAAGATTTGATAATTACAATCTCATGCATTATAATTAAACTCAAATACTTATTTGGAACCTATTACTAGAAAAGTTATATTGTTTCTGTAATTATTTATTCACAGAATATACATTATTTTTCTTTTCTGGCAAGGAACTGCTCTGAGAATACAGCCATATGATAGGATGTGAACTCATTTCTCAAGGAGACTTAGTAAAGGAACATCTTGTTTCCTTTGAGTTTCGTGCTAAGCTTACACAGAATCAGACCTCAAATAATAAAGAACACCGGATGCATAATAATTATAGGAATAAGAACTGAAGACATGATTGATAAATACCTTGCATTAGAAGCAGTAAATAAATAGGTTTCAAATGTATTGTTTTGAGTACACTAATAAGATATAGGTGTCTCAGTCATTGTATCACCACTGGGACATGGCACCTAACACCTGCACCTCAAAGAAGCGGTTTTGTTTTGGTTCATAGTTATAATCCATGATTGACCAGCTCCAAGGCAGAAATGGCACGGTGGAAGGGCCTGGATGAGAGAAAGCTGATGGCAGTCAGGAATCAGATACAGAAGGGGGACCCAGGAAGGGAGGACCCTTCTAGGTCATGCCCCACTGACCAGTCTTTGGCAAGACCCCACCTCCCAACAGTAAATCAGCTATAATGCCCCTATGATCCATTGGCCTAGCAGAAGGCTGGCCTCTGAACACCCGAGATGTTTGGGCACACTATGGACCATAACAACGCAATTCTGTATTTATTATTGAAACCATAACACAAATATTTTGGTTTCTGTGGTTACTGAACTCTCTTTCAAAATTATAACAAATGAAATAGGCCAAACAACCCCCTAAATCTCAATATCATAAAAACAATTAAGTCTATTTTTTATGCATTATGTGGATGATATTTGACAAACATAAAAATACCTTGGAAGTCCTTAAGGATTCAATTGAAGAAGACTCTATCTTGACACAAGTGCCTATAATTCATTGATAAGGAAAAAGAAAAGACCATACACATGCTGGTTCATGAGGCTTCTGCTCAGAACCGACACATGTCCCTCATCAATTAAAGCAAGTCATATGGCTGCCTCTACTTAACAAAAATAGACTGCCTAGTACTTTCCATAGAGGGGCACCCAATATTTATCTAATCTACCATAAAAAGTACATTAAGTAGTTGGTTAAATAATACATAAACCAATGACTTTTTATTGCAGCTCTTTTTAAAGAGAAAAAAACAACAACAACAAAAAAAACACCAATGACACAGAATTTCAAAACAAGATAATAGAGTAACAGTGGTTAAGATATGGCATGTTGTTATCTTCAAAAGAGTTGCTGAGATTACAAGATACAGGCATACAGAACTGATCAAGCCATATAAGCACAAACTGTTTCTTTCAATGAACTAAAAGAAGTCAGTAGGTAACTATCTTATCTATCTTATATATACATGAATTTTTTTTCTTTTCCATTCCTTCTTTTCTCCTTTCACCAATCCCAGTTGATTTTTCTTTTGAACTGTTTCTTTCTCTTTCACAGTATCTCTTGTAGATTTTGGGTCTTACTTCCTTTTCCAATTTCTTACACTAGGGAGATGACATAATGTTTACACACATGACTTTGATTTATTTCACTTATGGTCTCTAGGTGTATCCATTTACATATAAAACCCTCTAGTTTTAAACTCCAGGCTCTAGAGCAATAGAGACAGCTATAGTTTAGTGAGGAACAGGGTGGTAGAGGAAAAAATAACAGGGCAAAGTCCAAGTCATAAAGTATAATTGCCATGGAAAACATTCTATTTTTTCAGTAAATGCTCTGAGGTTCAATTTAATTCTTCTGGTTTTCCAATGCAAATGAGTAATCAAAGAAACATACCCAGTTGTACTCATCACCCAAAGTGCCATTAGCTCTTTTCCATGGCCAAACCTGTCTTTTCCAGATGAAAATGTCTTATTCTTCAAAGCATCTATGTTAATCAGCTTCATGTCACTTTTTAAAACGGACATGTGCTACTTATAAAGTTTATTTTGGCTCATAATTCTGGAGGTCCAAATCTGAGATTGGGAGACCTCACTGGCTGAGCTCCTGTTGAGGGTGGGATGTCTTGGCAGGAATGTGAGTTACAACCAGTTCTCACTTCTTGAACCAGGAAGCAGAGAGAGGGTGGTGAGAGAGGACAAGCTGTACTCCCAGGATTCAATAGGCCCATGACCTCCCAATAGGGCCACACCTTAAAGGTTCCAACAGTGCTCCCCTGAGAACCAAGCCTTTAACACACAGGCCTCTGGAAGGACTTTAACACCCAAACTACAGCAGCATCCCATTGGGTAACTAGAGGTGATAGGTATTTGTCAGTCAGCAGATTCACATAATTTCCTTCTACTTTATCTATCACACCCAAGAAACAGTCTGCTTTTCTTTACATACCTACTATTACAAATGCTTCAGTCCTCTGGCTTAAATAGGTTAGAGAGAAGTAGGATAATCCATTTGCCATAGCTGCAATTCTTTAACCTAATAAGAAGTGAAGTTTTCTATAGATCATAAAAATGACATTGCATTTGCTAAGGAGTGATATTAGAGATGTCATAATAATGCTGAAAAAATGAATAATACATATTTATTATTTCCAAAGGTCTCACAGTATCGTGGCTTTGTAAATATATGCAAATGTAGAGTATTCTCATTTTTTCAAAAGAATCTCTCAATACTGAAATTGTAGAAGCCAAACCAAAACATGTTATTCGCAGAGCAAGTTTCATGATGACTCCAAAGTCTGTCCTAAAATAGGGAGATGTGGACCACTATTTGTTGAAGGCCAATTCGACAGAATAGAGAAACTTGAGTCCAGAGAGCAGGACTGGACAAAAGGATATTGCACTGTGCAGAATAGGAAGGACCAATAGGAATAGAATGCAAGAGATGTGTTAGCTGATGTGAAGTAGAAAATATCAGACAATGCTTCAAGAGTTATTGACTGTCAATCTTACTCTCTCCCTATAGAAAGTCCCCACATGTTCAGAAATTCTTCACTGATAGACCATGAATACCAAGATTCAGAAAATCAAATTAAATATGAAGTTACCAAATGAACACAACTTTAGAACTTTTCCCCCTGGGACTTGTCTTAATGGAAAGACTAACTAAAATGGGTTAGAAGTGTCAGCGTCATTGACAGTAGAAGTTGGAGTCAGAGACCATGCTCCCAGGAACGCTGCCCGTCCTCATAAGTTTCTGTGACCCTCCTTTGGAATGTACTTGACCTGTCAAAATATGTCCTCCTTTGGGATCGCTATTTTTGCTACTTCTGTTCCTATCCGTGGAAATCTAATTCCTGTTTATGTCATATGATACCTCTTCCTTTTGTCAGGGGAGCAGATCTCCATGCTTCCATGTTCATATGATAATCTTGCTTCCGAAATCTCTTCCTTAATAGAAGATATGGTTATGCTTGGTTGAGCTGATGAGAACTTTCAAGATCACAAAAGCCCAATATTAGATCCTTTTGCACCTGCTTACCAATGAAAGGCCATGAAAAGGATGGAGTGAACACTTAGAGGTCAGTCAGAAGACATAAGCTACCACTTTCTCCAAAAAAGTCTCCTGTCTAAGTAATAGTCATAATTCCCCCTCTACTGGTAGGAAAAAGTTTTACATAAACAAGAGCGATGGAGGATAGCAGTAATATGAGGAGAGAGGAGGAAAAAAAAAAAGGGGAAGAAAGGAGCGAGTAGGAAGTACAAGGTAATATTACAGAAAGCCACTGAAGCAACTGTAAACGAGAAGCAAGTCTACTGTAAGTGTGGCAGTGAGGGCGGGACAGTGGCTTTAGGAAAATTGTTCTTGCCATCTCTACAGGTGATGAGGGTGCATGCGTGTTCATCGTGCAACTCCGAGCATAAGGGAAGGTCTGCTAGGAACTCTTTCATTTTATTTCTTAGATCTAGATAGAACAAAATACCCTAGGTATGGAATCCATATTGGATAAAGGAGGCACAAGGTGAATAGTGATTCTCAGAAATGTGCACACTCCCGCTTCCCATTCTACCCTGACACCAATAGACAGGCCGATAAAACAACTGTGTGAATCCTGTCATGTCAAAGAGTAAGTCAGGGAGAGGGCTGTGCTTTGAGGATAACCTCATAGGGAAATCCCTAAAGATATTACTGATTGCTGGATTTCATACCTATCTGAAGAGAAGCAAGAACTATTGACCTCTACTCTTGCTATCTCTCCCTAGAAACTCTGCATGTGTGGAATTCTCAATTGGGCAAAAAAGATACTGGGATTCAGGAAGTCAGCCTAAACGTGAAATCACCAAGTAAACATACATGGCCACTCATAATATAATTTGTATTTCACTTTTACGCTTACACTTAACTCAGGAGGAGGATTAACTTGTGAGCATCTTATAATCTATTTAAAGAAAATGAAAAATGGTAATTTATTGTTCCTCTTTTAATGTTCTTTAAAAGGTGTCTCTGTGATTTTACAGCTCCACCAGACATTTCCCAAGCTTCCCACTTAAGCAGGTTTCATGCCAACAGAGGGACAGAGAGAGACACACAGAGACTCATCATCAAACTATTTTGAAAATTTCACAGAAGGGACAAAAGTTGCCGATTTTTTCACATTTATTTTTCAGGTCTATGTATCTTCCAAGGGAAAACTAATCCTACAGTTGCTGGTGCAATTGTGACTCATGCTTAACTTATCAAATTATCAGGAAGTTTTCCTATAATTCTCACATAACAGAAAAGCCAACGGCTTCTTTACTGAACCACTTAAAGAAGTAACTCTTTGAATGCAAAGAAACCAGACTTTATCCAAATTTCCTAGTATTTCTTCTTGAGTTTGACTCTGAATTTCTTCAAACTTGTAAAATTGAAACGCGGAACAACCTGCTCTCCTCTCTAATTATCAAGTTAAGCTTCAGCTGCTGAGGTATATTTTATTTATTAGACACTTACGTCATCAAAGGTCTTAACCAACTCTTCCTTAGGAAGACCTGGCAGCTTTCCAATGTATAATACACCGTCTAATCACTCCAGAGCCACAGAGCCAGCAATTACCCAAGTCATCTACACTCACACAATAAAAACAGATTAGCCATCTACAACAAATGGATTTACAATTAGGTCATTAACAAGATGGCCACCTTCTATCCACTTCTCTCCATCTTTGTCAGAAAAAAAGCCAAATAAGTCTGGTCATTTTCCCTTGTTCCTCCCCTAACTCCTGAGGTATTTGGTGAAAAAAAACCTATAAAGTTTTCCTAGTGTTTTTTATCTTCTGCCATTCTCCTTCATCCTGCTTAGGTCATTTAAATAAATGTTTGCTGCTTGAATCCATTTGTCCTGGTGGCAGTGATTAATGTACCTGTTTGGCTTAATTTTATATGCATTTTGTACCACCCATTGTACCTTTCAGTCTTATTAAATAAGTGCTCCATCTTTTTACACATTCAGTAAGCATTTTTCTTATACAATGTGTGTACATATAGAGAGAATATATATATATATATATATATATATTATATATATACACACACACATATATATATGTCTTGTTGTTAAAAAGCTTTTCTTTTCCTTCAAAAATATATGTATACTCATAAATGAAATAAATCAGACCCACATAGGTAAGCATCATATTTTCTCCCTAGTGTAAGAACCTGGAAGAGTAAATAAAATCTGAAAGATACAATAAATATCATAAAAGGGGAAGAATTGCTCAAAAGGAAAGAACAACTGGGATGAGGGAAAGGAGAAAAGAAAGAAGGAAGGGGAAAATATACACACACACACAAGATAGCTAAGATAATTGTACTGCTAATTTCTATTAGTTTATTGAAAGGAACACTTAAGGCTTAATTTTTTTGCATGTTTTTATCTGGTAACCTGAACAATAACTTTAAAGTCAATAATATGCAATATAACAATCATTGTTGAATTGATATCATCTTGTTTTTTGAAATTCTGTATCATTTCTAGTATTTTTATTATGTTTTATTCTCTTTAAAATTAACAATATATATGTACAGCTTTACTGGTGGTTATGTTTTTCTTAATGTACATGCCACAATAAGAAAAAAAGGCAAAACCTTGAAATTAATTATTGGTTTTATTAATTTAAAACAAAGCACCTTCAATTTTAACTCTTTACTGGCAGCACTGAATATATTCCCTAGTAAATTACCCAAAAATAAGATCTACGCCTTTCTTAGATGGCTCTAGATTGGGAAATTTTATAATGTAAATTTGTCAGCAAGAATTTTAAAATAGTTTTCATAAATTATGCTCCATTAATATGGAAAGCTGTTTTACTTTAGACCAAGATTAGTTTGTCTTTTCATTTCTAAAGATCATTTAGTGCCAAGACTATCAGTTCAAACCCTAGAGTAGCCAATCAAATTTTTCAGTAGGATCCTTTCTACTGCACATGCCGAGTAAATAGATCCTCAGGGAACGTGTATTATCAGAACCATCATTCCTGTGTCATCCGTTAGCTCCATCTCCATTCCTAGGAATGCAAGGACTATCATCACACCTAGAAGGTTAACACTGTTATGACTTCTTTTTCCTGCCCTCAAAACATTAAAGGTAATATTTTCACCTCAGTAACTGCGCCAGCTCCTTGAATATGATAATGTAAGGAGCACCGTGAGCCGGAAGTACAGACCTACAGAGACCCGCTAGCCCCACACAACCCCTGAGCTGTCTCTTCACTCAGTGGAGTGTTTCCTTGCACATGCAGAAGTTTTGAGTTTGATCTGTTTATTTTTGCTATTGTTCCCTGTACTCTTGCGTTCATA